>APFE030863409.1:0-24705 GCA_000404065.3 Pinus taeda | reverse complement strand
TTTCTTGTTTCGTTTCTTGTCCTGGGGAGGGAAGGGTCTTTTGACACCCTACTCTAGGTCTTGAGCTTTAGATTTCCTTTCAAATTGTTTTTTTTGAATAACTAGGAGGAAAAAGGTAGAAATTTGAAGAAATCTTATCATTTCACTCAAGTGGTGATGTAAGCACCACCCATTCGACTAACAAATTGACAAGAATATCTAAAGGAGGAACCTTAAAGCACCACACGAAGAACATCTTCTATTATGGTAACAAATGGCTCACATTGTTACTTTTGAATTCCCTATTAGAAATCTAGAAGGAGTGACACAAATTCACATAATTCCTCGATCTTCTCTACCAAATTTCCATCGTTTGGATAATGAGGACCCAGATACATTCTTCTTTGATTTTGAAGTACTTTGTAGAGGATATGATTATTGTACTAATGATCAAAGGTTGAAAGTGTTTCCTCTTACTCTAAAAGGAGCAACTCTCCGATGGTTCATGAGCCTTGGTGGGAACTGCATCAAAACATGGGAGGACATGAAGAATGTATTCTTGGAGAAGTACCAAGATTATTGCAAGACCAATGAAGAAATTTTCAGTATGATACAAAGGGAAGATGAAAGCTTGGAGGACTATTTGGAGTTATTTAAATAAAACTTTCAAAAATGAAAGCATAAGAATTTGGAAAAAGAGATCTTAAAAACACTCATTCTTAAAGGAATCAAAGATGAAATTTTAGAAATCTTAAATTTGATAGAAAAATGTGACATTTTTCACCTATCATATGATCATGTTTGTGATTTATGCATAAGGTATTCGAGAAGAATATCCAAGGCTGGTAAGAATTCTAGAGAATTTTCTTCTTTCCTTTCTAAATATGCTACAAGAATAGGAGATATAAGAGATGAAATCAGTGATTTATTTGAAAATTTTAAAGTTGATTTAATTAGCTATCTAAATTCACAATTGCATGTTTTGCAGGTTAAGAAAAGTCAAGTAGAATTTGAAGAAGAGATTTTTCCTCAATGCCAAAAGGAGCATCCCATGGATAGTTTCTCTTTCTTACCTAGGATGAAAACAACATTTCCAAGAGATGGAGAAGCTGCAACAATTTCACAACCATGGAAATCATGGCCTACTGTATGGTTCAAAACATTTCCTCTCCATTTTCTTACTTGCATAATCCATTATGGAATACTCCTGTGTTAGGGCAGCCATGTCAATCTCAATATAACCCGCACCAATCTTGTCTACAAGTTTGGCATGGTTCATATTATGATTGCATGACTACTCTCCCTCATCTTGTAGCACAAACACATCTTCCATATTCTTCACCAACTCTTCCATAACATATTGCTTGCATATCAAAATCATCCACACATCTCAATCAACTACATCATCAAAATCCTCCATGCCCTACACAATATCCTGCTCAACTCATTCCACACCCTCACCATAATAAATTAGTACAACATGCTTACAGTGTTGAATTGCAAACTTTACCTACCCTTTTGATCCGAATTGGATCCATAAAGAAATATTAACAGAGCCATGGTTGTACCAGGTTGAGACAGACTTCAAAGGATTTAAAACAGTGATCAAGAACCCCTCTAAACTAGTGGCAATGGCAGCCAGCATGGAACAACGAGGACCTCAGTCAAAGCGCACTGAGCAAGGCCTATGGATTCTGTGGGGGAGGCAAAATTAGCCCCTGGGAGACCCGGATCGAGAAACAAAGGCAGTTTTTGATGCGTGATTAGTGCATCGCTTGGTAAAAAACCTCAAATTGGAGAAGCCCTGAGCGCTTGGTTGCACGAGAGCCAAGAAAATAGTGGGATAAAAAGATAAGAGCTAACGATGGGACCTGCTCCAAAACCGACGGTATTGATCGGGGGCGTCCATGGGTGGTAAGCAGTTTTGAAGGAAAATGAGTGATTCCACTCAGCACCTGATGCATGGCAAGTGGAGGAGAGAGGAAACCACCACTCATCACATGCTAATAGTCAAGCTAGTCAACCGCGCAGGACGAGTGAATGGTGTCATATCTGGGGGCTCTAGATCTAATGGCTGAGATCACGCCCGATGGAGAAGATGGAATTGATGAGGGAATAGGCCATGATTTAGAAGAGTTTGAAGTCTGAGTTGACCGCCACAATGGCAGATGACTCATTCCATAACGTAACTGAAGAAACAAATTGACAATGGCAAGCTGGCATAGTTTGTAGGAGGACAAATGGCCATCCCTATGAGTTTGATGATGACACCAAGAACAGGGAACTCCAAGTGTAGTTGCAAGTAGGTGAATTGATGGAGGTGGAAGAGGAAACGAATTTCCATGATCTCGAATGATCTAAAGCCATAAACAAAGAATAGAAAACAAAAAACCAAAGTGGAATATAGAAACCAGAGAAGAGAAGAACTAGTGAAGCAAAAAGCAGAAAGAAGGCAGAGGGCTAAGCTAACCAAGGGAAGCGTTGAGCACCAAAGAGGTTGAGAGATTCAAGCCATCCCTGAGAGGATCTTTCAAACCAGAGAGGTCAAAGAGCTAGCAAGGAAAAGAGTCTCTGTACTCTAGTGGCTTGGGGAATCCAAGAACCACCCTGCCAAGCCAATCTGTTTCAGGAGACTTATGTTGATCTCCTTCATTGTAATTCTCTACTTCAAGACACAATAAAGGAAGGCCACCACTGAGGGCTGGACCAGAGATTTAGCCCTGGGGGATAGGGTGAAATCCTTATTAAATTCTTGTGTTCTTGTATTTACTTACTGTGTTTCTCTGTTGTTTTCCATTTCAAGTGTCTGTGTATTTGCAATCGTATCCATCTATTTCTTAAACAACATAGACACCCACACCAACATATGAGTCTGTAATACCTTCATTTAATAAATCGTTAACTGAAGTCACTCATACGGTGATTATCAGATCAAGTGGTATCAGAGCTCTAGGCTATAAGGTTAGACAATCTTGAGTTGGTTTAGCTGTTGAATGCTCACTAGATCAAAGCTCAACTTAGGAGAAGGAAAGTTGGTCGAAACTAATCCTGAAATTGGGGGAGTCTATCCTCAGAAGACAATGTGAGAGGAAGGTTCTATGGGGCCAAATCCTCAATTCATAGAGAGTTTCCTAGCTATAAAGTCTATGGTAGAAGAAATGTATAGGGACTTTAGAAAGCATAAAGATGAAGAGTCATCAAGTTCTAAACAAGATAAAGAAGAAGATGACTCTCATTCCCATGACCGCTAAGAAGGAAAAGGGAAAGAGGAAAGCTTTCTCACACCTCCTAATAGCCCTATGCATAATAAGAAAGTATCTTTGATCATGCTAGATGTTAAATTTAAATTTCCTATATATGATGGAGAGCTAAATGTTGAAAAGTTGGACAATTGGATTAGACAAATTGATGTGTATTGTAGAGTGAAAAACATCAACAAGCACAAGAGGAAAATTTAGATGGCAAGCATACACCTAGAAGGCATTGCCTTGGTTTGGTGGGAAGGCAGAACCCAAGCTGACATGAAAATACATGGTAAGACTATCTCTTTCTGGAGTGACTTTCTTTCTGCAATCAAGAAGTAGTTCTATCCAATTGCCTACATGCAACAAGCCATGATGAGTTGGAAAACTCTTCGGTAGTTGAAAGGGAAAAGTGTGCAAGGGTACACTCAAGAATTTAGAAAGAGAGCATTGATTCTATGGATCTCATTAGACTCACCAAAGACTCTTTTAAAGTACATTGGTGGTCTACACAGCTACATGAGGCATACCATCCTCATGTTTAATCCCATTAGTATAGATGAGGTATCTGTAGTATAGATGAGGTATCTGTACAAGCTACTGATCTAGAAGCTAGAGGAAAGAATGGAAGTCCAAAAGTTGGGGGACCGTCCCAACCCACTGCAAGCAAGAGAAAGGAGAAAAGAAAGCAGAAGTGGAAAGTAAGGAAAGCTAACACTGCATAGAAAAGAAAAGCTTCATGCACTCACTGTAAAAAGGAGGGGCATGACGATGAGCAATGTTGGATCTACATCCACAGCTAAGACCTAGGAAGTCCGAGGGAAAGGAGAAGAAGACTACTACAACTATTCAAAAATACTTGGGGTCAGATTCGGGAATTGAAACAATCATTGTAGCCACAGGTATAAAAGGAAAGAATTCTGAAGCATCTACTAGTAATTTTCCTCAAAGTATTATTGATGAAGAACATGAGAGAAAAAGACATGAGCTTTTCCATATTCAAGTTATTTTCAAACATCAAAATATTGATACTTTTTTTTATAGTGTCTCACAAGTAAATTTGATTTCTGAAGCAATTGTAAAGAAATTGGGATTAGCAATTACGCCTCACAAGAAACCATACCCATTAGGATGGTTGAATGATAAAGCACAACTATAAGTGAGTAGACAGTGCAAACTCAAGTTTTCTTTTGGGTCAGCATTTGTAGATGAGGTTGAGCTAGACATAATTCCTTTGGATATATGTGGAATGTTTTTAGGAAGTCCTTGCTTGTATGATAGAAAAGCCATTTTCTATAGAGCTGAGAACAAGTATCTACTTGTTAAAGATGGAATCAAATACTTTGTAAGAGCTCACAAGCTCAAGAATAATTATACTCTCATAAATTCTAGGCAGATGAAAAGAATGATAAATTCATGCCAACAATTCTTACTAATGGTTGTAAAGGAAAAGAAACCTGATAAAACCAATGTATTTGAGGGTTGTAATGCTAAGAAGCAAGCTGATATAGAAAAGATTGTTTCAGAGTATGATGTTCTATTTCAAGAACCTAAAAGTCTGCCACCCAAAAAGGAAATAGTACATGATATTATTTTGCAGCAAGATGTTCCATTGTCTAACATTGGAATGTACAGGTTGTCTGCTTTAGAGAATGCTGAAATCAAGAAGCAGGTACAGGAGTTGCTCCAGAAGGGGTTCATCAAGCCTAGCACATCACCATGTGGGTCACCAATCATTTTGGTGAGAAAGAAAGATGGCTCGTGGAGAATGTGCATTGACTATCGAGCACTAAATAAGATAACAATAAAAAATCATTATCCTCTTCCTCGTATAGATGATCTTTCAGATCAATTGAAGGAAGTTGTTTATTTCACCAAGCTAGATTTGCACAATGGATACTATCAGGTCAGAGTTGCAGAGCAAGATGCATGGAAGACTGCTTTCAAAACAAAGCAGGGATTGTATGAGTGGCTAGTTATGCCTTTTGGCTTGACCAATACCATTGCTACTTTCATGAAATTAATGAATGATGTACTCATGCCTTTTCTTGATGATTTCGTTATTGTGTATATGGATGACATTATGATTTTTAGTAAAACATGGGAAGAACACTTAAAGCATGTTAAGTAGATATTAGATGTTTTGAAAAGAGAAAAACTTTATGTTAAACTCTCAAAATGTGAATTTGGCAAAACATATCTAAATTATTTGGGTCATATAGTAGGGGGTGGTGCATTGAAAATAGATCCCTCTAAAGTGGTAGTCATTGTAAGCTGGCCTAAACCCAAGTCTGCTACAGAAGTCAGAAGCTTCTTAGGAGCACCACAATATTGGAGGAATTTCATTTCTAATTATTCCTCAATTGCAGTTCCCTTACATGCTTTGACAGAATTGGAAATGGTGTTTCAGTGGGGAGGCAAACATCTGAAAGCCTTCGACACCTTGAAAGAAAAGATTAGTACAACATTTGTACTAGGCTGATTGATCTACAAAGATCGTTTGAGATCCAAATAGATGCCAGTGACTATGCCATGGGAGCAGTGTGGACACAACATGGTAAACCCATATGTTATCATTCTGAGACTTTTAATCCTGTAGTAGTTAACTATCCTACATATGATAAATAATTGTATGCCTTAGTTCAGAGTGTGAAAAAGTGGAAACATTACTTAATGGGAAAAGAGATAGTAATACATATTGATCATCAACCACTTCAATATCTACACTCCCAAACTAAGTTGTAGCAATCAAGACACTACAAATGGATGGGTTTTCTACAAAAGTTTCATTTAGTCATCAGATATAAAAAGGGCATACATAACAAAGTTGCATACATGTTATCTAGATCCATTATAAATGCATCTACTATAATTAAGAATAATTCTGTACTACATGAAAACTACATTGAACAATATGCTCAAGATATAGATTTTAAAGATGTATATTCAACCTTGAGTCGAGGAAAGAGAGTAGAAGAATTGGATTATCATGTGAAGGATTGACTCTTATATCATTGTGGAAAACTCTACATCCCACAAATAGAGAGAGTAAAGATAATTAGAGAAGCACACACTTCTTTGATATCAAGTCACTTTGGGGTAAGTAAAATAGTTGCACATATGCAAATGTTTTTCTATTGGCTGAAAATGAAGGAGATAGTTTCTAGATATGTAAGAAGGTGTACTATGTGTGCTAAAAGCAAGCGTAGCAATAGAAAACTAGGCTTGACACTCCTTTACCAGTTCCTTCTCACCCTTGGGAAAGTGTTTCCATGGATTTTGTCAGAGGACTACCTAAGTCTAGAAAAGGTCATGATTATCTATATGTGGTTGTGGATAGGTTCAACAAAATGTGTATTTTGATACCTTGTAATAAATAGATTACAGCTGAACAAACTGCAAAACTATTCTTTGAATATGTATGGGTTCATTTTGGATTACCCACTTCTATTGTATCTGATTGAGACACCCGATTTGTGGGGAGGTTTTGGTCAAGTCTGTGGGAACTGATGGACACCCAATTGAAGAAAAGCACAACTTTTCGTCCACAAACTGATGGCCAGATAGAACTAGTTAACATGACAGTGATCCAGTTACGCAGAGGATATTGCAGCAAACATCCTAAGGTTTGGGACAAACATTTTTGTTATGTGCAACATGCTTACAACAAAGAAAAACACTCTTCTACACAAAGATCTCCTTCTGAAACCTGTTTTGGTTTCATACCAAGGTCTCCTTTGGATTTTGTCTTTGGTAAATATACCACGGTTGATGGACACAGTGATGTGGACAAGGCAACTAGGTTCATTGAACAGATCCAGGAGATCCACCAGGCAGTATAGGAACAACTGGAAAAGAGCAAGGCCAAGTATAAGGAAAGGCATAACAAGCATCGGATGGAGCATAGTTTTCAAGTTGGAGACCAGGTTTGGCTGTATATCAACAAGGACAGGATGTAAGGTGAAGGTAAAAAGTTAAAGCCTAGTAGGTATGGACCTTTTAGGATACTTGAGAAGATTGGTGAAAATGCTTTTCGCCTTGATCTACCAGCTTACATGCACATCTACTCAGTCATAAATTCAGATTGCTTGAGATTGTTTGAACCTTCAATGATTGAGGATCCTGAAGAACGAAGTCAATTTCATTCTATTGATGACTTTCTATCTAAATATCTTAATGAATTTCAGGAAGATACAGCCTTGGATAGGAAGGCGAGGATGACACGCAGAGGAGATGTTGAGTACCTCAGGATTGGACTCAAAGGTTCGAAGTCGAGCAGTGCAAAGTGGACTGAGATTGGGAAAGTGAGACAGCGGTACCCTCACTTAGTCGATGCTTGAAACACAACCAACCTTTCATGGTCCAAAAGCTTTTCAATGGGAAGGTCGTGATTTGAATTGGATCCATAAAGAAAGATTAACAAAGCCATGGATGTACTAGGTCAGGATAGACTTCAAAGGATTTAAATTAGTGATCAAGAACCCCTCTAAACTAGTAGCAATGGTAGCCAACATGGAACAACGAGGACCTCAGTCAAAGCATGTTGACTAAGGCCCATGGAGACTGCGTGGGAGGAAAAATTAGCCCTTAGGAGACCCAGATTGGGAAACAGAGGCAGTTTTCAATCCGTGATTAGCACGTAAAACCTAAAATTGGGGAAGCCCCGAGTGCTCGGTCACATGAGAGCCTTGAAAACCATGGGATAGAAAGCTAGGAGCTAACGACGGGACCCGCTCCAAAACTAGTGGTATTGATCAGGGGCGTCCATGGGCGATAAGTAGTTTTGAAGGAAAAGGAGTGATTCCACTCAGCACCTAACACATGGCAAGCAGAGGAGAGAGGAAACCACCACTCATTCCATGGTAAGGGTCAAGCTAGTCAAGTGCACAGGACGAGCAAATGGCGTCAGATCTAAGGGATCTGGATCTAACAACTGAGATCGCGCTCGATGGAGAAGACGGAATTGATGAGGGAATAAGCTGTGATTTAAAAGAGTTTTAAGTCTGAATTGACCTCCATGGTGGCAAATCACTCATTCCATAATGTAACTAAAGAAACAAATCGATGAGGCAAGCTAGCGCAGTTCGCAAGAGGACAAATGGCCATCCCTATTAGTCTAATGATGACACCAAGAAAAGAGAAATCCAAGCGTAGCTACAAGTAGGTGAATCGCTGAAGGCAGAAGAGGAAATGAATTTCCATGAGCTCGAATGATCTAAAGCCATAAATTGAGAATAGAAAACTCACACCCAGAGAGGAAGACAGAAACCAGAGAAGAGAAGAACCAGTGAAGCAAAAGGAAGAAAGAAGGGAGAGGGCCGGGCTAACCAAGGGCAGTGTCGAGCACCAGAGAGCTTGAGAGATGAAAGCCATCCCTGAGAGGATCTGTTAGACAAGAGAGGTCAAAGAGATGGCAAGGAAAAGAGTCTATGTACTCGAGTGGCTTGGGGAATCCAAGAACCACCGTACCAAGCCAATCTGTTTCAGGAGACTTATGTTGATCTCTTTCATTGTAATTCTCTGCTTCAAGACACAATAAAAGAAGGCCACCATTGAGAGATACACTGGAGATGTATCCCTAGGGGATAGGGTGAAATCCTTATTAAATTCTTGTGTTATTGTATTTTCTTACTATGTTTCTCTACTGTTTTCCATTTCAAGTGTCTGTGTATTTGCAATCTGATCGATCTGTTGCTTAAATAACATAGAAACCCACACCAACATATGAGTATATAATACCTTCATTTAATAAATCTTTAACTGAAGTCACTCATAGTGTGTTTATCATATCACCTTCCCACCGAATCTCTTTCGCATACACAATTGCAGAAAACTTATATCGAGATTGGAAATGTTCCAAATCCAAAAATTGTAGAAGTTATGGAAGAAAAGGAGGTTTCTTCCAGTCTGCGTCAACAAATTTTTTTAGAAACTTAAGAACTTCATGATATGGAAACTATGGGAAATCAAGAAAGTAAAGGATATATTGAAGATTGGTTTCACTCCATCAGTTGTTTTCGGTGTCACTCCGTACTTTAGTGTTTTTTGACACCATATTTTCAAGGGAAGTTGGTCTCTCATACCTTAGTATTTATTGACAGACATTTCTCAAATTCGGGTGTGTATATACTTGAGGCCTTATTTCGAAAATGGTTCCATTGGAAGTACTCTTATACATAAGTATATTTTATTTTTCGAGGTAGAATAGGTTAGTGTAGAAAATAGAATAAATAAGAACATAAATAAATAAATTTCCTTATATGTAGAAAGAGTTGTGTTTGCTGCAACTTGTTGAGTATATCAATATTAGTGGTAAATATTTGAATTTAATTGTGTATGTTGACATATTATATTGAAAAATAGATTTCTACAAATACTCATTATCATTTTGAAGAAAAAAAATTGCTTTATTATCATACCTTGTGGCGTGTTGGCTTGATAAAACCATTGAAATCACAGTCGGTATAGTCAGGTTTTGAGGGACAAATTGGAATATTTTTAAAACATACTTCTATGCTAAGTAACCCTTTATTTCTACTTTCTAATCCAATTTGAATCACTTAATTTGGATTTAAAACGAAAAAGTTATGACTAAAACATTGACAGTATGCCTAGTAGGTAGCTTAGGAACAGAGTTGGGACAGTTCGTTTTTGGAGATCTAAATGACTAGATTTTTGAAACATGTTACTATGGTATATCACCCTATTCATATAGTTTACAATTCAATTTGAATAAAACAATTTCGATATCATATGAGAAAGTTATGACCAAAATATTGGTTGTCTATCGTAAATCAACACCTTTAAAACTTTGTTTTTCCGATTGTTCCTTGACACATTTGACCCATCAATTCTTCATTATTTAGAAAAATATTTCTAATGGATATATTCACATGAATATACTTTTATATCTAGTTTGAATCATTTGAATCTATCATCAAACGAAAAAGTTATGCTTAAAATATCAACAGTTGGTCTAAGTTGGGAAATTGAAAATGACTCTGTTGTGCAGGTTGTTCTAAGAAAATTTGATATATTGTATCATGGAATTTTTAAAACCTATTTCTCTCAGAGATATCCATTTTAATTCACTTTCAGTTTGCTTTGGAATCATGAAAATTGGATGAAAAAAAAAGAAGTTATGATTAAAATATTGTTGGTTAGTATGGTTGGCCATCGTTGTCCCGCAGGTAATAAATTAACTCTAATTTTTTATTCGTTTTCCATAGATTTGTTTTACAGATTAACTAACTATTAATTTTTTCATATTTATCATATTTAGAGAGCCCGATCACCTCTCTTCTTCCATGATTACATGTTTTATTACAGGTTGGCGCTTGTTTTTTGCAAGTCCGAGGAGAATAAAGGAGGTCAATTTGTTTTTGAACAAGTGATTATTGAAGGTAATGATAATGAAATAATAAATTTTCATCCCAGCATCTATTTCTAATATCATACAATTTTGATTCTTTCGAGGTGCCATGGAAATTGATCATAAGATTTTGTTACAAATTATTCCCGTTATTTCTCACCAACAACATGAAGACTTTTTCATTACCGAATGGATTCATAATAGGAGAAATGGAGAATTGATTTCCATTTGAAGATGCAAGTCATTTCTGCCAAAACATTTTGTTGTTCATTTACCATTGAGAGATTGAAAAATTGTTGTTTCTGGAAACAGATTGATATTCCCTTAAGAAACAACATTTTTGTAGTCAAAATGATAGCCGTTGTAACTTAAGTTATTTATTTATTTATTGTTTTTCAATAAAATTGTTGTTCCTTTTCTGATTCCTCATGTGTTCAAAGTCACAAATTTTGTTCCTTCATCAAAATAAAAGGAAGTTCTCAAGTTTCATGATGATTTCTCCATATTTATCCATTTGTTCCTGAGCCTTATTAGTATATGGTTTCCTCAGATCCTTGGATGTTGTTACTCTGTCGATGTTGTTAATTCTGAAAATTTTCAAAGTTTTGGATGTTGTTACTCCTTGGGTGTTGTTACTCTACTATTGTCGTTACTCCTGAAAAATTTCTAAGTGTTGGATGTTGTTACTCCTTAGATGCTGTTACTCCATCGGTGTTGTTACTCTCCCAATTTTGTTACTCCACTCATGTTGTTACTCCACTGGTGTTGTTACTCTATCGGTGTTGTTACTCCATTGGTGTTGTTACTCTGCTAGTGTTGTTACTCCATTGGTGATGTTACTCTGTCGGTGCTATTACTCTGCCGGTGTTGTTACTTCGCCAGTGTTGTTACTCCGTCAGTGATGTTACTCTGTCACTGGTATTACTCTGTCAATGTTGTTACTCCATCGGTGTTGTTACTCCGTCAAGTGTTGTTACTATATTGGTGTTGTTACTCCGTCACTACTGTTACTACATCGGTACTGTTACTCTGCCAATGTTATTACTCTACCAGTGTTGTTACTCCGTTGGTTTTGTTACTCTATCACTATTGTTACTCCACCGGTGTTGTTACTCTGGTGGTGTTGTTACTCCAATGGTGTTGTTACTCCGCTAGTGCTATTACTCCATCGGTGTTGTTACTCCGCCAGTGCTCTTACTCTGCCAGTGCTGTTACTCAGCTAGTGCTGTTACTTCGTCGATGTTGTTACTCAGCCGGTGATGTTACGCTATTGTTGATGCTACCTCGCCGCTATTGTTACTCAGGCAATGTTGTTAGTCTTCCAGTGATGTTACTTCACCTCTACTATTACTCTGTCGATGTTGTTACTTCACTGACGCTGTTACTCCCAAAAAAAATTTGAGTACCCGGTGTTGTTATTCCTTCGGCGTTGTTACTCTTTTAGTGATGTTACTCCTTCATTATTGCTACTCCATGGTGAAATTCTCTATAAGTGCCCAATGTTGTTACTCTACCCATGTTGATACTCTGCCTAGGTAAGTCTTTAGGTACATCCCTAATCAACTCCATGTATTTGATTAATGTTTAAATTTGACCAAGGATGGTCATATCATAGTTGGGGGGAGGTGTTGCATTTGATAGAAAATGTATTATATTTAATATCAATGATGTCATGTCATCATTGTTATTAAAATTTCACACATCTCACGATTATTACCACCATAATCCATAACAATCTGTAACCCCCAATTATCCACACACATTGGAACTTGAATCATGCACGATGACAATAACTTGGTGAATAGGGAAATACATTGAATTATCTAGGTCCTCTTTGACATAATGATTGGGTTGTGAATTTATCTTTTTTTATCTATAAACATAATTTTATTTTTGAAGGAATAACTATGAAAAGATGATTTTATCATGGTAACTTTCAACTTTCTTAAATTGTCAAGTCCCTGATTTTGTAAAATTTGCGATGACGACGACAAAATTGCACTTAAATCTTTCCATCATTATCTAATGAATTATTCCTCAAACCCCAATCTTAACAAAGAAAAATATATTTATCAATATTCATTTGAAGGTTATTAGTATTTGAGAAGCAAAATTACCCGAGTTGAAAATAGTTACTACAAAATGTGTTATGCCATCTCTAGCTCTCAAGGAGTTGGATTTCCACCCCATCTATTAAGTGACATTTTGTTGATTAACAATAGCCATAGTTAAATTTTAAATACACATAGTCAACTGGAGGATAGGAGGTCTCATCACGAGTTGACCTACCATGATCATAGGTCCTAATAGAGTGACATTACCACTACTAGTCACCAAGATAGGGTAATGGCCTTCTGTCATAAAACTGAAGGACAAGAGGTCTCATCACGAGCCGACTTGTTCACTTTTGTTAGTTCTCATGAATGGCATTGTTATTAACTGGTTACTAAGCCAGAACAATGATCTTCAGTAGACATATAAGTAAATTGAAATGATTTTGTAACTATGTACTTATTTCTAATAGATGGGACACTGGCATCTCAATGGGTTAAAAATGCATCCCTGTTGAGGCTATGGATACCTATTGGTAGCAGTGGCCATGCCTATGGTATAGAAGTTAATTAAATACTATGATCTACTTGGTTACCTTGTTTTCTCAAAACTAACTGCCGATAAAGCCACTATTGCAAATATAAGGTTTGCTAGAAATCATGGTTCATGGGATAATATTTAATCAGTTCTCAGATAATGGTGGTTATGGTTTATATCTATTATTGAGTTATAAGTATTTACTTTAAATGTTAGGGATGAAACTTTTAGGATATTTGATATTTGACATTTTGTATCATCTAATCTATCATTCCTTTATTCTACCAGTTTCATATCTTTAACGAAAGATAGTTGCTTTACCCAATCAATCTCTATTTAATCCTAGCTTAACAACACTACTAGTATTTTGGGGAAGGATGAAGAAACCTAATTCTAATTTTGAATCCTAATGAATTACTAATTGAGGATACTCATGAGATGTGCTATAGAAATCTTGATGACTAATCAGTTTGGGGGAAGGAAATCCTACTACACTTTTTGATTACTTTCTTTGAGCTTGCATGGATTCCACCTTCTGCATCACCTACACAAGCTCAACCTACATTAGTTTCAACAAATGTTAATCCATAAATGTCATTCCATGTTATTTTTTTGAAAGTAACAATTGAGGTGAAATAACATGAGTGTTTGATTTATTAAAAGTTTAGGAGAATGTCATAAAAAAAATCAATGAGCATTATTCACTCATATTTCTCAAACCATTATTTCTGCTACTTTATACAGAGGCATTGGGTTGCATTGGGCATACAAAATATTTAGTTTGAGGGAATGTTAGGCTGTTAATGTCATTATTATTACCACTTCTTTCCATTCATTTCATCTATTTCCATTATTCTTTCATCACATTATTTACCATAATTTATTATATAATTCTATTTCATAATCATTTATGCTCTTGTAGATAAATAATATCTGATCTCATTTATTTTTAATAATTAATGATTATTATTCATGATTTTGGTTTATTCATTTGTTATAACCTCACTCATGATTTTAGCCTCCAAGATCTCTTCCAGATTACAGATTTGGTCTTCAACAGATAATTAGATATTCCAACTCAAGAATTCGTTGGCATAAGAAGCAACCGTTTTGTGTTGGATGTTTTGGGCAAATGAAAGCGAATCTGGAAAATTTGAGGCATGGATTTTGTTCAGAATAGATCAAATCAGTTTCTTATTGAGCAGTTTTCAGAAATTCGGTTTGTATTGGGAGAAAATCAAGCTTCTTCGAAGGACACATTTGCATATTTGCTCTTGCGACTGTTTTCGAGAATTACCCAATTGCAATAACCAAATTTGAATTGTTCCAGCCGAATCATGATGAACAGATCTCTTAGATCTCATCTTCAATATTGAGATTAGTTTGTTGTAAGTTCCTTTGGATGTTTTTATATTTAAAAGACACAATTCAGAGATAAAAGATAGCTGGCTGATGTAAGAATTGAGCCTTGTAATAGTGGAACTCTTGTTAATGAAATTTCAAGTCTTCTAATATTTTTCTCAATATGTGAGCTAAGCACAACCCTGACCAAGGAGTTGAGCCCACTCTTCTGATTAGATGTTGTGCGTGTGTCATTTTCATGTATGTTGTTTTACTTCTTGTATTTTCTTTATTGTTGCTACAGATTTCCATAGATTGTTGTGAATATTTTTCCTTCTGCAATTTGATTTCCATTACTGTTACAACGATGCTTTAATTTCTTAGTCATGAACCCTTGGTCAATGTAATATTGTGACCCTGCTCCTGCATATACTTTGCACATTTCCTTGAAAAGTGTACACACATGGATTGATGAATTAATGTAGGAAAAGGGTTAACAAATTTGTTCATACTCGAACACCAACATCAATATAAATAGAGCCAATACATGATTATGCATTATTTTCAATCCATGCATGCGAATTTCTAAAAGTTTCAAAAGATTTTGAGTTACTTTTCAACAAGTATACCTAACACATCCTAATATAATCATTAATAAAAGGTATCATATATTTATTTCCATTTTTAAAAGGAATAGGCATAAATCCATGAAAATTAGAATGAATTAATGCAACCTTGCTACGCATTTTGGAAGTAGAATCATGAAATGGTTATTTGTTATGGTTTTTTAGAATACAAGCATCACATTGCTTTAGTTCCTTGTGAATAGTTAACAAACCAGTAACACCATTTCTTTTCAATAAATGAATAACATCATAATTAACATTTCCAAATCTTGGATTACATATAATACTTAATGGAAATTTACCTTTTTGTACTTAGAACTATATGAATAGTTTTATGCATGCGCATATGTTCCTTGTAGCTTCAACAATCTTTCCTCCTCTATTCCGGTTATGACAACTATGTTTTTTTTATGTTTTTCTTATCTCAACTTTACCATCAAACATATGAATGGAGTGTACTTTCTAAAAAATGTGAACAAGGGAAAACTAGTTTCTATGTAGTTCTAGAAGGTAGATTACATCATGTAAAAGAAAGTTAGGAAGTCCAGGAGGTTTAAGCCTAATAGTGCCAAGTCTAGTTTGCTTGAGACTTGAATTAATTGTTTGAAAAGTAAACTACTCCATTTACATTGTCATTGTGGTCTTCAAAGAATTCTTTCCAAAAGGCCATGTGGATGGTTACACCTATAGCAAGCAACCATGCATCTTTATAAGAAGTAAACTAAGTATGAAACAAATATTCAATTACTCTAATATTGAAAGAGGAAAAACTGTAATGAACAGACTGAGGTGCTTTACCTTTCATTGGATTTGGTGTTTTACCTTTTTCTTCCTTTTGTTATTATTTGATTTTCTCCTAGTGGTTTATGCATGTGGATGCATCATGTCCATTTATATCATAGTGAATATAGTGGAGATTAGACATTTCTCCTTGATGGTGTTTACCCCCCGCCCCCCAAAAACCTTTTTTTATTCTTCCTTCCACGTCCTCTACTATTATCTCTTCCTTTAAGAGAATCTTATGACTAATTCTTCTCCTTTTGTGCAAGAAACACTACTTCTTCAAGGGACTGGGAAGCTATATTCCTCTTCCCAAAATTCTTCTCCTATCCTACAAACTTCTCTACAATAGTGTAAAAAATAATGTGCTTGAGCTGGGAACTAGCTTGTAAGGACTCAAGATAGTGGGAGTATGTGGGATATAGCGCCTTGACAAAAGTTGTGACATGAATTTCCATCTTAGCTCCAATGGCTTCAATATCATGCATGGTGACTCTGATCTCCGAGGCTAGGGCAAAGGTTCATCATATTTCAACGCTATGTTGAAAATATTAATCATCAACTAAACCACATCTAATTTTGAGTGTGAGTCATATAAATCTTTTAGCTTCTTCAACAAATCATAAGAATTTATAACTAGAATAATATCATTTCTTACCTCTTCATTCACAAAAATAACAATTAAGGCATAAGATTTATTGTCCTTTTTCTCCCAAATGGCTAGTTCTTTGTTTGATGTGGGCTTGATAGGTGCATCGTCACCCTATCCTTCACAAATTTATTCCCATAATTCATTAAATATGAGGGTCTGCCAAATATTTGTAGACCATTCTTGGTAGTTCTCCTTACAAGTTAACGCAACACTATTAATGGGGATGAGAGAATGCATTTTCAACAAAAATCGGTTAATACCTCTCATGCAATGGAAATTATTCCCCATTGATGATAATTTTTCCTTACCCATTCATTTAGTAAATCAATGTGGTAAATAAATGAGGCATCATAGACCCCATCAAAAATCCTTTGAATTAGAGAGGAAGTCTGAATTTGTGATAGAACCTCATATCAGTGTAAGAGCACTTCAATGAGGCTCTTCAATGGTTAAGTATCTCCCTTGATTGTAGCCTCACTCCTATTCTAACATGATTGGAACCCAATTATACTTTAGGTGCAACCACGTCCAATACCAAAATATGCAAACTACCAATATGGGAACTCTTCACCTCTTGACATGAACTAGTGTGAGATGGTTCAAAAGACCATGATTGTGTGGCCCTTGAGGGTATTCACACAATTTCTTGTGAGGGCATCTCAAATGAAGAGGATTTTGTTGTTAAAAGTCAAGCAGATATAGCGGGGACAATCGTGTAAAGTTAGAGATTCCCTTGTTATGGATGGGCAACAATGGGATGGAACAAGCCTCTCCTTTTTTGGCCAACATTGCTTGTTATAGAGCTTGGATTTACCATTTCCATTTCATTTTTTGATGTTGTTAATGGAAAACGTTGCTGCCATAAAACATAAATGTGAATAGATGTATTCAATGGACTAGTTTTACTAAGCAATACACCATGCTTGAGCCAAGGGAGAATCAAGGCCACATCAATGTTGCAAGAGGAAAATGAGGGTTATTTTTTGCTTGTGATAGAATAGTTATGATTAAAAAATGGGAATGTGGGAAGTGAGTACTTGGGTGACTAGGAAATAGAAAATAAAATGGCGTGTATCAAGGAGATTATCATCCTCATGACTGAGTCCTAGACTATGAATTAAGGTCCAAAAATAAACATATTTTGATAGAGGGACATGCTTTTAATAGGAATATCTAATAAGCCATAATGGTAGAAAGGAATATTGGATGGGAAGAAAAGTTTATAAGTGGGAATTGAGCTAGGATGTCTACGTTTGGCTCTGATACCATGTCAAACTGAGGAATAATTCCCAAATGTTGATTAGCATTAGTTTAAACATGATTATATAACATGAGGAGATGTCACCTTTGGGATTCATATTCCAAGGTCTCTTCTTATTCTAACTCGTCGTTTTTCACTAATTTATATATTTACAGATTTCTCACCCAATCCCTGAAGATTAGGTGTCTAACATTTTTTTATCAATTTTAGAATAACAATAATAATAATAAACTTTAAATTTCTTTTATTTTTTTATTAAATTGTTTATAAATCATAATAATAATTGTTAAGTGAGACATCAAAATTGTTGTTTCGGTTTCATTTTTTTTGTGGGTTTCCACTTTAGATTTGAACCGATAAAAAATACATGTCTTAACAATTAACAACTTATTTGTTATCCTTTTTATGTAATATACTTAAAATATGCTATGAGATTTACAATCGCAATGTAATAAATATTTTTTATGCAACAATAGTCACATGAAAATTATTGTGTAATGTAACCATTAACATATCATAACGATAACTTAGAGAACAATCATTACATGACATTTAATTATTCAATTATGATAATTTATTTAATATTATAGCTTAGGTATACTAATGATATATATTAAGTATACACCTTCTTCAAATTTGAGAAGATCACTTAAATTTGATGCAAAGTTTATGAAATCACTAGCAAGAATGAGCCCTTTTATGACTTTATTCTTATCCAAAAGTGTTTGTTATAGGACAAGCCTCCTATTAATGTTTTATCCTTAAATTTAAAGAGGGTTCCTAAATTTTTAAAATTTATCCACATTAAATCTAAAAATACTTCAATTTGATTTGAGGAGGTTGTTCAAAATTGAGTGTACACAACCTTCATTATATTGATAAGATTATTTAAAATCAAGTGCCTGTCACCTTCTATTCTTAAATTTGGAGAGGGTTCCAAGATTTCAAGAGTTTATCCACATCAAATTTGATGAACCTAAAGATATCGTAACACTTTTGATTTTAAGAGGTTGCTCAAAATTCATTATATACAACCTCCTTTAATTTGAGAAGTTTATCATTAGGAAATTTAATTTCTTAAATCCCATTACATTTAGTTATCAATTTGAGGTTGTAAATTTTGAAACATCAACATTGTATGTGTAAAACTAGTACATAAATAATTCTCAAACTATAAAACAACTTTTACAATCTAATGCTCTAATACATACACTAGAAACAAAATTACAGTAACACTTTTTATTTTAAGAGGTTGCTCAAAATTGATTACATACAACCTCCTTTAATTTGAGAAGGTTATCATTAGGAAATTTAATTTCTTAAATCCTGTTACATTCAGCTATCAATACGAGGTTGTAAATTTTGAAACATCAACATTGTATGTATAAAACTAGTACATAAATAATTCTCAAACTATAAAACAACTTTTACAATCAAATGCTCTAATACATGTAGTAGAAACAAAATTACTCAAAATATAAATTAGTGAAGGTTTTGATTATGTAGAGAAAGTACCTATGAATGAATTCTTTAAAAAATGAAAAATATACAATGGCGAGAAAGATTATATACATAGAGATTCTTTTCCTGGAACCCAAGACCAATAAAAGCATATTGTTTATTCAATATATTCCTTTAAATTTTATAATGCATTATATACATGTTGAAGCCTTCAAAAACCTTCAATCCATTAACCTTGTATTAGAAAATAATCATAGTTTCCTTGGCCAGATCCTACAAAATTCCATGGGAAAAGCCATGTGCAAAAAACCATGTAAAGAAACCATGGCAGGTCCACCCACCATCCTTGGATCTACACAACCATCCTTTGGTCCACATAAAAATAAAATAAAAATGAGGCATTGCCCCAAACCCCATGGAGGGAGGCTATCGTCACCCTGAAACTCCCCCGATGTGCCAAGTGCAACATAACATCACTTGAAGCTAGTTGTGTAGAGAATATAAAACATACCCAAGATTCTCCCACTTGTTTTTTTCTTTGCACACAAGGGGCTGAAGAAGTACGCATTCATCAATCCAGGGCTGCAACACCCATTGTTTCTCTACACCAAGAAAAATTCTTAGTTCTCAGATATTTTTTCAATCCATCTACAATATTATTCAAAATGTCTACCTTTACCAGCAACCCCTTTTAATCTTCAACCATATCCCTTAAACTAAACATCAATATATTGTGTCTTTTAATGATAACCTAGGTTCTTTAGGAAGAAATTTGCACTTTGGATGTAAGAATTTATCCCCATAGCTCGTTGTAGCAAGCCCAATATACATGAACACAATTCTACAACCAAACTACTATCTTGTTTTCATGAGTGGTTGTCATGTATTCAACCTTTGTAGTTAAAAGTGCCACTACAAGTTGTCTCTTGCTCATCCACCTAATTGCTACTCCAAATAGGTTAAACACAGACCCACTTGTAATTCTTCTTTGATCTAGATCTCCATCTCAATATGCATCAAAAAAGTTGTAACATCCCTAGAGAAAATTCCATGTAATAAACGCTAATAAAGGCAAAATAATAACCACGATTGATGGGACACTTACTCCAAGATAAATGATGGGAAAGACATCCTAGTGTGGGTGTTCATCGGTTTATTATAGCTAAGGAAATTGGCAAAGGCAATGGATAAGGCTTTGGAAAGGAAAAATGGTATTTTTGGCACATTTATTTATGAAAATAGTGGAAATTAGGAGAAATGGGAGGTAAAAGGTCACATGTTGCATGTAAGTAGGAAAATGAAGGAAAATAATGGAAAATGAAGAAAATAGAGGTAGCATTAATAAAAAGGATTCTAAGGATCAGTTGGTAGCCTTTTGCTAGTTCATTTTAGTAGCTCTCTCATTATTCTCTCTCTCTCTCTCTTTCACTCTTGGACACTTAGAGTTTTCTTGGAACATTTTGGCATTGGATCAAGAAAGGAAAAGAAGGTAAGAGGAAAAAAAGATCAAGAAGGGAAAGGCAAGATCAAGCAGGTACAACAGGATTCTTTGTAGGTATCAATTTTCATGTGTATTCTCCTTACTAGATTTGGTATGCATGGAATTTCATATGGTTGTTTTTATGGCATGGGTTTTTCTAGGTGTAACAATGTTTTCAAACTAGCCTTTCCATTTCTGGATTGCCATGATGTAATGGGGTTCTCATGTCTTCATTGAGTTGGATTGCTAGATGGATTTGAAGATGAGGTGGATTTATGAATGATAAAGCACATGACCTAGTGGTACCTGAACTAGACTATGGATCATGGTAAAGTCATTGGCCTAGTGACCCCTGAGCCAAACTATGGGTTGTGGTAAAGCCATGAATGTGTTGCCTTGGTGGGCCTAGGAAACCTTGTCGGTGAATGTAAGGATATACATAAAGATAAGAGGTGGTTCACTCTTCGTTGGGCCTAGTAATCACAGGTTTGGGATAGATGGTAATTCCTAGAGAGTGGGTCTCGCTTAGGGCCTAGCGATCTGTGTTTGGATTGTGGTAAACCCTGGGAGACTAGGAGATAAGAAAATTCCTTGCGGTGTAGATGGAGAAATCTGGTGGCATCCATGTTTGTTTGGCCTAGTGATTAGGTGAGATCATGGTAAACCCTGTTATGACATGTTTGTTGTGTTGGCCTAGTGATCCAGGATGGATTACGATAAAGCCTAGTTTATATTGATGAGGGTGAGGTGGTTTAGCCTTGGTATGCCTCAGTTGGCTCTTTCGGTCTGCATCCCACGTTCATGTTTGGAATATGGCACAGGGGGGACTAACTGGAGAGATATTTGGCTCAACCATTCTATGGTCGGGTGGAACGTGGAAGTCCCATCCGGGGTTTGGAATTTGTATCATTAAGGAGAGGTTATTTCTCCTTGTATTGCTATGAATTTATATGTGTATCATATGAATATGATTTCATTGGTATTTATGTTGCTATTATGTTGGTTATATATGTGTTTTATGATAGTGGCTATGTATGGCTCTCATCATGTTTTTACTTGTAGATGAATGGACAATGTATTTATGGCCTAATATATGATAATGCAGAAAATGGTATGAGGGATCAATGGTTCTTAGCAATTCTCAGATGAGTATGAGATCTCTATGTGTAATTATATTATTTACACCTCTAGATTACATATTTGTGATATGTTTGGTGAAATTCTTGTAATGGCTAGTAAGGTTCTGGTTAAGGGATTTTTTAACCATTTTCTTTAGCATCATTTTTTCCTTATTATTTCACTATTCTGAATATTTCATTCCATTCTAGATAGTGATGTGGGCTTTGGGCCTAAAAAAGGTGGCTTAAATCCTGGGGTTAGTGGCACAAAACTAAACAATATAGTCCATGGACATTGGCATGACTATAGCATGAGAGCATCCAGAGCCTCCTAAACATTGGCAAGCCTATGTCATGGGAGAATCCAAAGGTCAAGTGATTAAAAACTTCAGCGGGACCTAGGAGCAACATGCATGAAGTGTTGGGATGGTTCTCATGGGTTCTGTAACTGAGGTTGAAGGTCTGTATGTTGTTTTTCTGTCAATTCCATTTCCTTAAGGTCACATAGGAGGTTGAATCTAATCATAGTAGTCTCTCTTCGCATGTTTACCCTGGTTGGTTAGTTACTTGGGTAGATCTGGGAGGAGGGTGCTACAGAGCGGTATCAGAGCATGGTTCACCCCTTAGACTTGATGTGCTATGTGTTGGTCATGCATGTATGTCAATCAAATATGTGTCTTTTATGCTTGCATTCCATGTGCTTGTTGCATTTAAATGATGTTGATCATAGTTGTAGTCATGTCATCATGTGTAAATTGAGGATGTCATTGTGGAGTGCATTGTCATGGTTGTATTATTGGTTACATGTTTTTATATGTCGCTTACATGCATCATTTTGTCCACTTGGTTACACTATTGTATGCTTGGTTACATGTATCATTCTTGCAGGATTAGTTACAAGTATTGTTCATTTATGCTTGATTACATACGTTTATGCATGTGTATGGTTAGTCACACATTGGTTATGCATGTTAATATTTGCATGTGTTCAAGTATACAGTGGTGTAATGGTTGTTGTTGTCATGCATGTAGTCATGGTATGTGTAATTGATATGGTCATGCATTGATGACTGGACTCTAGCTAGACTGATGCTTATGTGTTGATGGACTTATTTCTATATGTTTATATGGTGTTATGATTATTTTATACATGTATCATGTTGATTTGATGATCTTGCAAACGATAGATTCACCTCAAGTTGTGTTCAGGTACTCTAATAGCCATGGTGAAAATTCCATGTAATAAAAGTTCATAAATGAAAAATAACAACCACGGTTGATGGGACACTTATTCCCAGCTGAATGTTGGGAAAGACATCCTAGGGGGTGTTCATTTGGTTTTTTAGAGCTAATGAAATTGACAAAGGCAATGGTCAAGGCTTTGGAAAGGAAAAATGGAATTTTTCACACATTTATTTATGGCAATAATGGAAATTAGGAGAAAATAGAGGTGAAAGGTCACAGGTTTCATGTGAGGAGGAAATTGAACAAAAGTAATGGAAAATGATGAAAATCGAGGACTCACTAATAAAAAGGCTTATGAGGATCAGTCGGTAACCTTTTTGCCAATTCAATTTTGGAGCTCTCTCATTATTCTCTCTCTCTCTCACTCTTGGGAACTTAGAGTTTTCTTGGAGCATTTTCAATATTGGATCAATAAATGCAAAGAAGGCAAGAGGAAGAAAAGGTTCTTTTGCTATTGTGGCATGGGTCTTTTTAGGTGTAATAATATTTTCATCATAGCCTTGCCATTTAAGAATTGCCATGGTGTGATTGGGGTTCTCATGTTTTGGTTGAGTTAGATTGTTGGATGGAATCGAAGCTGAGTGAGGTGGATCTTAGAAATGATAGAACACATGGCCTAGTAACCCCAGAACCAAACTGTGGCTTATGGTAAAGCCATATTTTTGTTGCCTCAAATGGCCTAGGAATCCTTTTCGGTGAATGGCATGATATACGATAAAGCCAAGAGGTGGTTTTCTCTCTATTGCGTCTAGTAATCTCGGGTTTGGGATATGCAGTAAATCTTGGAGAGAGGGTCTCAATTTAGGGCCTAGTGATCTAGGTTTGGATTGAAGTAAAGTTTGAGAGACTAGGAGCCAGTAAAATTCCTCACGGTGTAGGTGGAAAAATTTGGTGGAATCCATGCTTGTTTGGCATAGTAATTTGGTGGAGATCATGGTAAATCCTGTTATGATGTGTTCATTGCATTGACCTAGTGAAATAAATTATGGTAAATACTAGTTTCTATTGATGAGGGTGAGGTGGTTTAGCTTTGGTATGCTCAAGTTAGTTCTTATGGTTTGAGTCCCACATCCATGCTTGGAAAATGGAATGGAGGTGAATGGATGAAGAGAGATTTGGCTTAGCCATTCTATGGTCGGGTGGAACATGGAAGTCCCATCGCAGGTTTGCTTTTTGCATCATTAATGAAATATTATTTCTCCTTGTATTTCTATGAGAATTTTTATGGATCACATGTGGTTTATATGGTTTTACTTTCACGAGTATTTATGTTGTTATTATGTTGGTTATATGTGTGTTTTATGACAGAAACTATGTATGGCTTTGTTAACACTCAGGTTGTTCCCTGCTTCCTAAAGGGAATACGGCCGAGGTAGCCACTGACCAATCTTTTAGCTACAGGTCCTAGCATACCTGCAACCAGAGAGGGCTCTCTCTTTATAATTTAGCTTTGTTGATGAATGGTTTTTAGGCTAGTTATGGTGTGCTGTTTTGTTTAAGTTTGGTGGGTTGGTGAATCCAGACAGAGCTGAAATATAGATCATGGAACAGTTTGGTCC
>APFE030863406.1:0-14154 GCA_000404065.3 Pinus taeda | reverse complement strand
TCTCCATCATCTCACCTTGTATCTGACAGGGGGGAAATGATGGTCATTTACAAGCTTCAAAGTCACATCAAGCGAGCCTGAGCCACAACCTGCCATACCAGTTTCAGAGTTGTAGCCAGAGACAAATATGCCCATGAACATGCCTTCAGTTGTCAATCTGGGACACTTCCTCTAGTAGAAGACTTCAGCTTCTTGCCAGTTTCGAAAGAATTCCAGGAACAAAATTGAGAACACTTCCTCTAGCAGAAGACTCCAGCTTCTTGTCAGTTTTGGAAGAGTTCCGGGAATTGCATTAAGCATTCCATAGTTGTTGGTCATCCTTAAACCATCACAGGTTGAGACTTCCCTCTTTTAGGTTGAAGTTCTCCCTTTTATGCAGCGTGAGACCTCCCTTTCATGGTTGAAGGTTTCCCCCTTTAAAATAATAGGAGCACTTCCTCTAGCAAAAGACTTCAGTTTCTTGCCAGTTTTGGAAGAGTTCCGGGAACTTCACTAAGCATTCCAGTGTTGGTGGTCATCCTTAAACCACCGCCTTTTATACCAACATTTCAAAGAGCACAATCAGCCTGGTGCTGCCATGCATTTTTGTACATTTTATATTACAGCTCTCTTCTTGGACTCATACATAACCCTTCGGATTAAGGGGGGGAATGTTGGACACCTAATCCTCAATGGGTTAGGTTGGAAGCCGAATGGACAAAAGGAGTCCAAGAGACCTTGGGATGTGAAATCCAACGGACACAACATGTACTATAAATGTAAATCATTTGTTAATAAAAATCGTACTCTCATGTTTGATCTTTCATATTCTTTGTGCCATGTGTGTGTTTAACACAAATGTTGTTTCTAAGTGAGATGTGCCATCCTCTTCTTCAATCCTCATTTCATATGCTGTAAGAATTCCATGCAATTCATCCATGCTGAGATTGGTCAGATTCAATCTATCTTCCAAGACAGATACCTTAGGGTTAAATCTTGCCGACAAGGTTTTGAGGATCTTTTGGACAACAATTTTTGTTTCAACAGGTTCTCCCAAACCTTCCAATGTATTTGTTGTTTCATCAACACGCTGAAAGTATGCAAAAATATCTTCATCTTCCCTCATTTGGAGTTGCTCAAATTTTGCCCTGAAAAATTGAAGTTTTGCTTCTTTCACCTTTGAGTCACCTACATATATATTTTCAAGCTTGCCCCATACCTCTTTAGCAGTTTTGCAACTCAATAACTTAATATAAACAGATTCGATAAGCCCATTGATAATAAGATCTTTAGCCTTTGAATCATATACCATACTTTTCTTACCTTGTTCATCCTGGGTCGGTGTGAAGCCTTTGTCAACGATTTCCCATACTTCGTATCCTTGTGCCAGCAAATGAACCTACATTCTTCCACTCCAAAGTGGATAGTTATTTCCATTGAACAAAGGAAATCTATTCTTAGTATACTCCATGATCCCCTTCTAGTTGTTAGACTTCTATTGAAGGAACCAAGCTCTGATACCAATTGTTGGAAAATACTGAGAGGGGGGGTGAATCAGTGTTCCTTTTTAATTAGCACTTTTAAATATTTTCAGAGAATTAGTTAATCTTCAACTATTATTAATGTTTATGCAGTAATAACAGTAAATAAAAGAACAGAGGAGGCACAAAATTTTAGGTGGAAAACCCCCTCCGGGTCAAAAACCACCGAACGCTTTTCTAATAAATTCTTTAATCTTCAGCGCCAACTGAAATGAAAGCAACAACTTCCTAGAATTCTAGAAAAGCATTTTTCTCCAGCTCCCATTGGAAGGACGCCCCAACGCCCTGGTTTCTTCAGTAATCAAATGAATGGATGCCCCAACACCCTAGACCAACCTACCACCCTGAAGTGTTCATAGGCTCCAACCTGTAGGCGACTTCATGCACCCCTGCCACCTTATAATGATTAAAATGAGACAAGAGTGTGGATTCCCATACCAAGGACAATGATCCACGATACAATATGATTTACAAAAATTTTGACCGAACACCCAATCACACTATGACTTGCAACCCAGCCATGACATCATTTCATGAGAGACTCCTATACCTCTCAACAATGCCTTTTCAACTTTAGGCAGATTAATTCTTTTACAATGACTCTTCCAATGATGACACTTTTACAAATGACTCTTTACAACTTTACAATGATGACTCTTGGCCTTGACACTTCTTCACAATATACGCATGGCTATCATGTCTTTAAAATATGTCCTGTTACAATGCTTCCTTTGATTTAATACTTCAGCTCTTGAATGCTCGCTTGATGCTATCCTTGAATCTTCTTCTACCTGGATGCAAATTTTCCCAGCAAAACCCAATCTCAAAAGGAAAAATACCCTTCAACTTACCTCTGCCTGCAAAACACATGTAAGTGCATAATAATGAATAAATACAAATTAAAATTACAATGTGTACCTAAAATGTTCTTGTCACTTTTGTTGTTGACTTGTTGTAGCAATAGAAAAAGACTCCCACTCTTGATATAGGCCTGGACTCTATGCAAGACTATATCCAAAACTAACCTAAAGATATATGCAATAGAAACTGATGACAAACCCTAGACTTGTGATGAACCAAGTTCTAAGTACAACAACAAAGACCATTCTATCAACTATGACAAGACAAGTAACATGAACTTACAACATCATATAGATTTAGCAGACTTGGTGTAGCATCAAATGTGTAGTATCAAGAATAGAACATCCGAAATGTGGTATCAAAACTAACTGTGACATATAGATACATAAAGATATAACCAAAACCCTGTATATACTTACGTTGTCCTGCAAAAACATATGTTAGAGATGATATTCAAAATTCAAATGTAAACACTTAATCATACATACCTTGTTGTAGGAGACTTACCCTTGACTATTGATGTGTGGTCCTTACTGCAGTGATCCTTGAATGTGTGCCTTTTCTTGCCTTCTAGGAGCTCAATATTGAAGCTGTTGTATCTATGTAATTTCGGATCTCCAGGGTCTAAAATTTCATCCTGTGGTATCCCTCTGAGTCCTCTTTGTAACCCCACAGGTCTAAACAAGATTGGATTCTTCAAGAAAGAGTTATGCCCAATCTCCCACGATGACCTGATTATAGTCTGGTTCAGTAGAGCAAACTTGTACGAAGTGCCATGTGTCACTGTTGTGACATTCGGCCCTGAAAATGCTACTCAACAAACTAAATTCCGTCATATTTTTGTGACTATTTATGAAATTTGAATCCAATAATCATAGAGAAAGTTATGACGACTCTCCCAACGTCACCTGTTTGACATGGAATTCGGGAGCCAACAAAAACCCTAACTTCCTCAAATCATATCTCTGAAAATATGGTGAACCAAGATTTGAAATTCGATCACGAGGTTCATCAAGATTTTGGCTCAAATGGGTTTTAATTTCAGCTTCTGACGCTTTGCAGAAAAAAGTTATAGGGAAAATTCCATGATGACTTGTTTGAACCCACAAAATCCCTACAAGAGGAGGATATGAGGGTCATTATTTATATGAATGTCTTGAGTTGAGAGGGTCCTCAACAAGTGAACGTTGGAGGGATTTTAGGAGCAAAAACTATTATTAATTATTGACTATTCAATGACCGCAACCAACTATGAGTGTCATGCCACAACCCCATAGGGTTTTAGCCCACTAACTAGGGTTACTAACTTCAAACGCAATTAAATCTCAAACCGTGAAGCACTGGGAGGCGTACCATATATCAACAGAAACATCTCGATGAGTAGCATCCATAGAGAAGATCTTTGACGCAAAATAATGTGAGTTGTCAAGTCAAAATTTCCTCGCAAGATCGGGGTAGCCCTTGGTGCTGCTTGGGTTGACATCAATGACAACCATTGATACATACACAATAATGTGACTTTATAAAGTTCACCTTGTTCTACTAGCTACATTTTAATCTAATTAAATCAATTGTTTCCCTTGTAGTGTTTACTCGGAAAGGGACATGACATCCACGGGAAAGATTTAATTTACTATACTCATTGACACACCCAAAATATATTTCAACTTGTTGCTAGACAACAAATTTCATGAATCTCATATATCATATCCATTCAAGTAACCTCTTCCATGTAGCCACTTACTCTTACAATTTTAGCCATCCCCTTCTTTGTGTTGATTGAAGTTGCCATTGATGTTAAAGCCATAGCCCTAGGATTGATGTCCTAGCCTTAGGAATAATGCCCTAGCTCTAAGAATGATCGCAAAGAGCTTGGAATGATGTTAGAGTGTTAATTTTAGATAACAATGGTATGTTCTATGCATAGGACAATTTACTTCAATGTTCTTTAGCATCCCAATAACATTTTTCAGTCACTTAATCACATTGACAGTAAATGCAGATAGAACATAAAAACATATGCAGAAGGCAAGCCAAGACAAGAGGACATCGGATTTGGCGGATGACAGGGAAAAACCCGAATGTAGGGAAAACCCTTTGATCAAATCTTATTATTATTATTCAAGAGTTCAACAGAGAGAGAGAGAGAGTACAAAATTCAAATAGACTAGCCCATACAAAGTCAATTTAACCCTGTCAAATTCTGCAGTCAAACTTCAGCTCTAACCAAAAAGTCAATGTTGGTCAAATCAACAAGAAGTCACCTCCTTTGAAGCTCGATCAAAGGCAGATTAATTTAGCCTCCATCAAGGGTCAAAATCAACCCAAATCAGTCCCTCAAACATTGGTCAAACTCAGTCAAACAACAAACAGCTCTGGGGTCAACACTGGTCAAATAGTGCCAAACACCTCGTTTTCTATGCCAATCAATGCAACCTCAAGAGATCGAAATATTGCCTCCAAAAATGCAGTCAAATTCGGTCAAAACAACCTCAGTCAATGTTGGTCAACGCTGGTCAAATAGTCTGAAATTCGGTTATGTTTTAGCCCAAAATTCCTCTCCTCCTAGCTGCATGAGAGAGAGAGAGAGAAGTTGCCCAAACTGTATGAACCAATCTAATGAAGAAAGAGAAGAATGTGTGAGTGAATGATGTCCAAATGAGGTGTGAGGTCTCTTCTATTTATACACTTGTTGTGGGTGAAGAGACACATTTATTGGGCTTCTTCGGCCTACATTCAGTTGAGGTCGACCTGAACAATTTGTACATATGAGAGAAAAAATTCAAAATGACACTTCGACTTGTTCGAATGAGATGATCTTTATATCAAACTTGGACCTCTTGAAAAGAGGAATCCAATGCAACAATCATCTCCATCATTTGAGTTGTCCCAAGGTGGAATTTGGCCCTCGTCAATTTTAATACTCCCTCTCAACTAGGGAGAATTCCACCTGTCAATCCATTTTTCATCATCATGCCATCTTGTCGTCATGTACCATCTCTGTCATCATGCTCTACTCTGCTCTGCTGAACCATGAAGTAATAATGAAGAAATGATTGAGAGTGAGTCACAAGACCTTACCACTCTCCACTGACAAAAGTCAGTCCTTGATCCCATATCAAGTTGTTGAACACCATGCATCCTAGTCATACGATGTACGGAAGTACACGTTGCGCCCATTGGTAGTGCTATGGTCCCTAACCACTTTTCCCAACTCATTGGCCAGATGAGAGGTACTTCCCATGAGTCTTGGCGTCAATGGGTAGGATGTTGTTGGGGCATCAGTAGGAGAAGGTGAACCACTCATCTTGCTCATATGCCATAGGAGAAGGTAAACCACTCACCCTATGCATATGCCACTCGTAGGGGAATGTGAATCATTCACCTTACATACATGTGTCCGCAATCGTAGGGGAAGGTGAACCACTCACCCTGTACATAGCTCACTACTAGGGGAAGGTGAACCACTCACCCTATGGTCGCTTATAGCTCCAAGAAGTACCCCAAGCCCCCAGGAGCTCCCAGAGCTCAGTGTCCAACTCATGTCGGACCCTCATAGGAGGGTCTTTCCATGACTCCAAGTCTCTCTCGGAAGGTTAAGAATTTGACTTTCCCCAAAGGCTTCATGAGAATGTCTATGACTTGCTCATCCATCCTGATGTGCTGGACCCTTATTGCTCCCCGTTGTACCATATCCCGGATAAAGAGGTACCTAATATCAATGTGCTTGGAGTGGTCGTGGAACACAGGATTCTCTGACAGGCGAATCCCACTCTGGTTATCGCAGAAGGTCATGGTAGTATCTATCACACGCTCAAATGGCTCACTAAAGAGCTTCCTCAACCAAACAACTTCACAACAGGCCATACTCACAACAATGTATTTGGCCTCGGCGATGCTTAAAGCAATCGATTTCTACTTCCTGCTCATCCAAGGTATTGAAGCAGACCCCAAGGAGAAGCAACACCCAGACGTGCTCTTATGATCCACCACATTGCTAGCCCAATCAACATCTGTATATCCATGCAGCCTAAAATTCTCGGTAGTGTATCTTAGTCCATAGTGGATTGTGCCTCGGAGATATCTCAAGAGATTCTTAGCAACAATCTAAAGAATGTGATGAGGCTCGACCATAAATTGACTCAACGTGTTCACAGTGAAGCATATGTCAATACGTGAATTTACCAAGAACATTAGGGCCCTCACAAGTTGTTGATACTCAGAAGGGTTCGCTAATCCAGGCCCAACAACACTTTAGCATAGCTTCTTGAAGTTGAGTTCCATCGGAGTAGACATGGACTTGCAATCCACCATCCCACATCTCTCAAGCAACTTCACAATGTATTTTTCTTGAGAAAGGAAAATCTCACCTGTCTTTTGCCAGACCTATAGCCCTAGGATGTAGTGCATTAGTCCTAGGTCCTTCATCTCGAATTTGGAAGCCAACTCCCTCTTGCATTGGTGAATGAGAGGGTCATCACCTATCAGAAAGAGATCAGCCACATAAAGGACCAGAATGAGAGGCCTATCCTTTTCAACCTTGAAGTATATGTTCAGGTCAGAAGCGCTCCTTATCAATCCCATCTTCATAAGATAGCTATCTGTCCTCTCATACCAAGCCCTAAGGACTTGCTTCAACCCATATAGGGCTTTCTTCAACCTGCATAAATGTGTCTTATGATCTTGAACTTCAAACCCCTCAGGTTGTTCTACATAGACTTCCTCCATAAGCGAGCCATGCAAGAAAGCAATTTTGACATCCATTTGGTGTAGGCTCCATCCTTGAGAGGCAGCAAGGGCTATGATCGAACAGATAGTGGTATCTTGGGCAACCAGTGCAAATAGCTCATCATAGTAAACTCCTTTCTTTTGAGATAAGCCTCGAGCAAAGAACCTGGCCTTGAACTTTTCAGCACTCCCATTAGCTCCATGTTTGATTTTATAAAGCCATTTTGAAGTGACCATTGACTTGTCTTTGGGTCTAGGAACCACATACTAGACATCGTTCTTCATGATCGACTCATATTCCTCATTCATCGCATCCTTTCAAACTTGGTGCTTCACGGCTTCTTCGAATGTACATGGCTCGGATTGAAATATGGTACTCATAGCAACTGAGTACCCTTGGTACCTGTTCGGCTTCTTGCTTTCACGAAATGTCCCCCTTGGTGCAACATGTCTCTCAGCGCCTTCAAGAGTATCTTTGAGCCACAAAGGTCTTTTTCTTGATGTAGAGGGCTCACTAGGAGGTGGATCAATGGGATCCATCAGACCTTAAACATCGGGCATCAGATCATCTATCGGATATTCATCTTGCTTTCCTGCATCTTCATCATTATCCTTCCTAGGGATAGGAAGGTCTCAGACTTTCCCAAGGGAAGAGTCTTCATTGAAAGTAACATCATGACTTATTTCCACTTTTCTTTGACCACGCACATAAATTCTATATGCCTTCGAGGTTTCATTGTAGTCCACAAATGTTCCTTTCTTCCCAGATGCATCTAGCTTGTTTCTTTTCTCTTTTGACACATGAAAATATACGGGACAACCAAAAATTATAAAATGAGAAACATCAAGTTTCTTACCAGTGAAAACTTCTTCGGTTGTCTTAAAGTCCAATGCTTGATGTGGGCATCTATTTTGAACATACACAGCGGTGTTGGCAGCTTCTCCCTATAAGAACTTTGGTAGGCCTTGGTCATGAAACATGGCACGGGTGGCTTCTATGATAGTTTGATTCTTCCTTTTGGCAACTCCATTTTTCTTAGGAGTATATATCGTAGTGGTCTCCCTCTTAATGCCAACTTCTCTACAATAGTCATTGAATTCATTTGATTCATAATCGGTTCCATTATCGGTCCTCAATATTTTGATCTTCTTCCCTATTTGATTTTCAACCAAGGATTTGAAAGAGCAGAACCATTTGAACACTTGTCCTTCTTCTTCAAGAAATAGATCCATGTTCTGCGAAAGAAGTCATCCACAAAAATTGTATAGTACAAGTATCCTCATAAAGATGTTACAGGCAACATACCTGATAGATCTGAATGGACCAATTGAAGAATATCGGTAGTTTGACTTTCACTTCAAGGGAATGGTTCCCTTATATGTTTTCCAGTTGCACAACCCTGAGGAACTCCTTCATGATCTAAGTTGAATTTGGGCATACCTGTGACCATCTTCCTTACATCAAGTAAGGCTTTGTAATGAAGGTGAGAAAATCGTCGGTGCCATAATTTGGATTGAAGAGAAGTATCACAAGCCATTACTCCCAAAGGACTTCCTCCAACTTGGTAGAGACCTTCAACCCTAAATCCAACTGTGAATGCATCTTTCAGGTTCCTTTGCCAAACACGAATATTCCCATAAACAAATGTCACCTTGAAATCTTTATCTTCCATTGTAGAAATAGAGACCAGATTCTTTTTTAGATCAGGTACATACAACACTTCTTGTAAATGAAGGGTTTGACCTTGATTTAAGTGAAGAGTGAGTCCCAATTCCTTTCACAGGATATGAGGCATTATCTCCAAGTATGATCTCCATATTTGTCTTCTTTTCAACCGAGTTTGAGAGGGCCTCCTTGTACCCAGCGAAGTACCTTCAACCACCACTATCAATCAACCAATGATCCAATATATCCGGAGGAGAGGCGGTGGTGAGGGAAGAAATAAGATAAAATTCTTTTTTCTTATCTACAACATTAGTTTCTTCATACTTTGAGTTTCTCGACTTCTTGGGAGGACGACAATTTCCATATCGAGCAACGAAAACATTCCTCTTTCCTTTGTTGTTGAACTTGTTGTTCCTTTGATTGCCATTGCCTTTGTAGTTGTTGTGGTTGTTGTCATCATCCCTTGGAGTATCCTTCTCGTGAGGACACTCTCTAGCAAAGTGGCCAAACCTGTTGCAATTAAAGCATCTCCCTTTTCTTCCTTCTTTGAATCCCGACTTAAAGCCTTGACTTTGTCTTCTTGGACCAACATTGTTCATTATTTTAGCATGAGCGGAGAAAACGGTAGGATTATTTCCATTTGAGGGCTTATCTCTTTCCATCATCCTTATTTCTTCTTGAGTGCATCTTGCCAATAATTCATCAAATCCCGAAATCTTGTCATTGTTGAGGATGGTAGTGTTAAACACATCCCATTCTCTTGTAAAGCCTCCAAGTGAAATAAGAGTGAGCTCCCTGTCACCAACAACTTCTTCAATAGATAGGAGATCATTCTTGATTTCGGTAATCCTCATGAAGTAGGATTGAATGGATTCTCCTCTATCCATCTTGATTTCTTTCAACTTGTTCTTGAGAAAGAGAACTTGATTTGCATTATTTACTTTGACATCCAACCAGCTTGTTATACATCTCCTTAGATGTTTCCAAATAAGAAATATAGGAAACCAAAGTCTTGTGAATAGAATCAACAATAATTTTCTTATCTTTTACCTCACCTTTCTTGTACTTTGTTTTTGCAGCAGCGGGTGCCTTTAAAGGAGGCTCCTCCACTCTTCCTTTGACATAGTCCATAGCATCATTTTCTTCCAAAGTCAAATCCAGAGACATCTTCCATGCATGATAGTCGGATTTGTCCTTAAGATTGTCCTCAGATTTGAAGTAAGATGTAGTCATCATGGAGGCTAGCTCCAAATCCCTATTCAACAATTTCCCTTAGTGATTTCTTTTCTCACTCTTGCTTGGGCTTTGTCTTCACTTGAGCTCTGATACCATGTTAATTTTAGATAGCAATGGTATGTTATATGCTTAGCACAATTTACTTCAATGTTCTTTAGCAACCCAATAACAATTTTCAATCACTTAATTACATTGACAATAAATGCAGATAGAACATAAAAATATATGCAGAAGGCAAACCAAGACAAGAGGACACCGGATTTGGTGGATGCCAGGGAAAAACCCCAATGTGGGGAAAACCCTTTGATCAAATCTTCTTATTATTATTCAATAGTTCAATAGAGAGAGAGTACGAAAGTCAAATAGACTAGCCCAATACAAAGTCAAATTAGCCCTGTTAAATTCTGCAGTCAATCGCAGTCAAACTTCATCCCTAACTAGAAAGTCAATGCTGGTCAAATCAACAACTAGTCACCTCCTTTGAAGCTCGATCAAAGGCAGATTAATTCGGTCTCCATCAAGGGTCAAAGTCAACCCAAAACAATCCCTCAAACACTGGTCAAACTTGGTCAAACAGCAGTCAGCCTTGTGGTCAAACAACCCTGCAGTCAACGTTGGTTAAACAATCCCAAACACCTCAATTTCTGTGCCATTCAATGCAGCCTCAAGAGATCAAAATTCTACCTCCAAAAATGCAGTCAAATTCAGTCAAAACAACCTCGGTCAACGCTGGTCAAACAATCTGAAATTTGGTTTTGTTTTAGACCAGAAATTTTGTCCTCCTAGCCGCACGTGAGAGAGAGAGAGAGAGAGAGAGAGAGAGAGAAGATGCCCAAGCTGTATGAACCAATCTGATGAAGAGAGAGAAGAATGTGTGAGTGAATGATGTCCAAATGAGGTGTGAGGTCTCTTCTATTTATACACTTTGTTGTGGGTGAAGAGACACATCTATTGGGCTTCTTGAGCCTACATTAAGCTGAGGCCAACCTGAACAATTTGTACATGTGAGAGAATAAATTCAAAATCACACTTCTACTTGTCTGAATGAGATGATCTTTATATCAAACTTGGACCTCTCGAAAAGAGGAATCCAATGCAATAATCATCTCCATCATATGAGCTGTCCCAAGGTGGAATTTGGCCCTAGTTTCCAATTTTAACACAGAGACCTAGAAGGAATGTCAAAGCATGTCATAACATTTTAGCAGAAGCCCTAAGAATCTAACAAGAGGTGTTGCAAAAGGGTTTAAGCCCTCAAAGGCAAAGATGATAGCTAGAAGAAGCCTTTCAAAAAAATCAAGAAATAAGTGGTCAAAATCAAGGCAAATGCAAAGGAAAGCTACATTGTCATGTAGCCCATGACGAGACCTTTCCAACAATAGGTGGAATGCCTCCTAACTCCTCACGGTTGAGGAGAAACGAATTTTTGAAGTTAGCATTAAAGTCACATCCAATGGACATGATAGTTTAGCCAAAAGACAAGTCGGCTCTCATGCAAAAATACAACATCTAGACTCATAAATTTCCACACGTGTAGCTAGTTTAATTTCCAATCAGCTTTGTGGTTTGAGGTCATGATCTCTGTGGTCAAAGGTGGAATATCTTTGTGGTTAAGCAAGGCGTTTGTGGTTTGTGGCAGAAGGATTATGTCAAAGGATACCCTGTGATCAAACAAAGGCAAGGAAGCTGAAATTCTGAGGGAGCAAAATCCTGAATTTCAGGAGTATTTGTTGTCTCTGTGGTGAATTTTTGGGCATTCTTTTGTAGCATCATATTGAGACTAGGCCGAATTTGTGTGCCTAGCATAATCTTGTTTTAAGCCCTTTTTGGAGTAGGGCAAACCTTGTAAAGGGCTTGTTGGTATCCCCTACTTTGAACAAATCTCATAACAGTTGAACAAGCCAAGCCTTGCATACTTGTGACAGTTTTAAAGGCTGAGTTGAGGGCTTGTTTATGAACAAATTTTAGGAGGTTGTGCTACTGACAAGTTTTGGAGGCCAAGCCCTAGCGTAGCTAGGCCACATGCTTGTGGGATGCATATAAGAGAAAAACAATGTCATTTCTCTGATTATAGATCTGTGACAGGAGGAGAATACCCACAGCATTGGTGAGCAGGGCCAAGCCCTATTGTGGACAGGCTTAGGGCCTATAATTGTTTACAATTTTAGAAGTGAATGCCACAGATTGGGAAGTATATTTGAGTGATTGGAAGAGCTCTCAAAATTGCATCAAGGTACAAGAAGATCTAACCAAGGAAGTGAAGGCTATAGACTAGGTAGTATATTTGAATGATTAGAAGAGTGTTATTAATTTGTACAACAAAACAAAGAAGGATACCCTCAGCAGTAGGGAAGGACCAAGTGCGTTCCTAGCCTATGACAAAGGTCAAGTTTGTTGAAGGGACAAGTACTGTGGAGTGTAGAGTCTTTACCAGCACCAATCATATAGGATACTTGTAGGAGTTAAGGGCTTGTGAGGGAGTTGCATTGTTGGAGGGTATTGTGATTACTCTAACCAGTAACATCAAGGAGGTGGAAGGCCTAAGGTAAGACCTATAGCAAAGAATTGTGATAACAGGTGTTTAACAGAGTTAGGCCACAAGGCTACTTGTGGACAAACATGTATAGCTTGCAAGTAAAACTACAATAAGCTACAATGGAAAAAAGTACAATGATAATGGTTGTGATTAGGCTTGAAGGAGAAAACATGAGGATTGCATGGTTGGTGACAACTCACGAAAGATTTAAGGGCCAAAAAGTTGATGACAACATATCCAAGAAACAACTTGAGGCTGAGTTGGTACTCAACTAGGAAATTGGTGTCTCTTGTGGGTTGGTGCTCGCGAATTCTGCTAATCTAGGGGATTGGTGTCTCTTGCAGGTTGATGCCTATGAAGTCTTGAAGATTTTTTATTTTAGCGAGTCAGTGATTGCAAAGTTGTAATTTAGTAGGTTGGTGCCTAGGTACAATCAATTGTAACAAGAGTTGGTGCTCTTGAAGATTTTATTGATTACACAAGTTTACATATTAAATCTTGTGTCTCATATGTTGCTTAGCATTGACTATTTAAAGTGGTGAAAATTGTTAATTAGCTAAATATTGATTCATCCCCTCTCTCAGTATTTCCAACACTTTGCTAAACAATCTTTGGATGATCCATCATTTACTAAGGCCTTCACATGCAAGAGGAGTGATGACTTCCAAAGTTTTATTTCCAAGGCATTCTACCAAAAACCTCAAAACAATCATTAGCTCAAGGCAATCAAGGCAAAGCACAAGGTTCTAATGCCATCCATAGTTTTAAAAACCAGAATCAGTAACCGACTTAGTCCACCTCTCAAACCGGTTTTTGAACCGAAACTGGAAAAACTAGACTAGTCATATCTTAATGAATTGGTCTTTAAAAAAATACATGAAATAATCAATTTTTAATGAAAATAATTATTTTAAAGATTTAAAATCATGATCCCAAACCATAAGAGACAAAATATGCAAAGTTTGCTCATCTATATACCATGTAAGGATGGATATATCAAAATGGCACTAAGTGCAACACATATCAGCAACAAAATTCATAATCAACGAGGCTATAAATGGCGTCTATTTTCCAAAAAAAATGCTACAAGCTACTGGGCCACTGGCTTACTACAAGTCTACATATCACTGATAAACATGATCACTCTTCATTAAATTCATCACCACTACTAGACATGGGATCATCAACAGAAGCTAAATAAATATCATCTAGATCAAAGTCTGAGGACTCTTTAGACTCCTTTACAACCTTAGTAGGTAGTAATAGTAGTAATAAAACTAGACCTAATAGAAGCATGAGTTGGTTAAGTTGCACGACTAGTGCTTCCCATTGGTTGTTTTCCTTTGCTTGATTCAACTACTGGTTCTAGTTCCATTGACACTACCAGATTTGGATTGGGATCAATCCCCCTACCTCCAAATGAGATGCGTGAGGCAAATGAAAGGGGAGCTATGATTTTATAGGCTTGGAGGGGTTGTTTTTGGAGGGAAACAACCCCTTGTTTCCGAAAAAACCACTCACATCCACCCTAAATTGCTTTGTGTGGATCTGTAGCCACGCACATGCAAGCTATCAATGAGCCAACCGAGTTATGATGGAATCGGCTA
>APFE030863402.1:12751-26758 GCA_000404065.3 Pinus taeda | reverse complement strand
ATAATACTTGAGAGAACCACTTGACCATTACGATCAAGGAGTACTTTTCATAATTAGTGCCTTCAATCTGAAAAAGTAAAAAAGCGATCGAAAACACATCATTTTATTACCAAAATCGAACTTGAAACGACAAAAGTTCGGCAATCTTTTCATGTTTATACGGTTAGAAAAGATTTTTAAGTGGACTGTCTTTTTAATTCTGTTTTAACGAGTCTAAAAAGAAAAACTCGGTAATCTTTTCATATTTTATGAGTCAGAAAAGAGCTTAAAGAGGACTCCTATGTGTTTTTGTTGAAAATGACCAATTCTCCCTGAACACCCAATATTTTACACAAAAATTGCAAACATTACTCATATCTGTTTAAAAATTAATAAAAATGTACCAAAAGTGACCTTTTTAAAGTGAAAAATAAATAAATTAAAAAATCATTTATTCAAAAAATCTTATAAAAAGGGCTTTTACAAGTTCATTTTCATTGTTTGTCTTTGGAGTAAAAAGTAAGAGCTTTTGGTAAGAAAACTTCCTGTGAAGATTGCGGAAAATCCGACCGCTGGAATCGAGAACCGTCCTCTCCAAGTAATCGACATCGTCCCTGACTTGCATTTCATCCGTTTCATTTTCATTTTTAGGGCTTTAAAATTCATTTTTTGAGAAAAATTATGGTTAAAAATTGCTCGCGGTGGTTGCACAGGCGTAGCAGGTATACCCTGCGAACCCCGACTTTTTCATACAAACGAAACAATCAGGGTCCCGCACCTGCCCTTAAGGACAAGTGCGAGCCTACGCACTGTCCCTAACATGGCAGGTGCAGACCCCGTGAAACGCGTTTTGAAACCCTATAATTTCTCATTACTGCCCAAATATTTTGAAATCACAAAATTCTAAACCGCCTATTTTGCAATGCAGATAGGCAAGATGCTTATTTGGCGGGAAAGATAACACGAATATGTGGATCAAGTCGCATTACTCCATCCACCTTCAATACAGGCTTTAAGAGCATGCGGACTGCTGAAATTTTGGGCCATACCTGGCATGAGGGCACAGGTAGACTTTCTACAATGGCTGGTAGACAGGTGGAGCATGAAGGACCAGTGTTTCATCATTGGAGGACACCGGCTCGAAATCAAGCCAGAGGAAATTTATTTTCTGACTGGTTTGCTGAAGAGAGGTGAAGGATTATCTCTATTCGGATCTAGGCCAGGTGGCCAGTGTGTCACTAGTCTCCGACTAGAGTTTTGCAATGTCCAAACTGCGGACAAACGGATAGATGTTAAGACCATCACCCGTCTTGAACTTAAAGTGATCGCATTTATTGTCACCAGACTGTGCGGAAGTGCAGCATTGAATTTAGCTACTGGTTCCCAGATGTGCATGGCAGTAGATTGCTTCCGAGGCACCATCTTCAACTGGTGCGATGCTGTGTTGGCCAATGTGAAAGGCCAACTGACTAGGGCAAAAAATGGACAACTAAAGAACTTTGGATATGGTTACTTAGTTGTGAGCTTTTCCCTAGAGAGGGTACCTATGCTGGTTCCACAACAACTTACCATTGAGGCTAGATGTCCCCGAGATCCCAGGATTATGCATTGGGTTGCAGTCATGGCCCGCCATCCTGAGGAGGGCACCGAGGTTGTTTGATTCTCACCTGAGTATTTTCGCTGGTTGGGAAACCAACTTTTTGTGATACAGGACTTTCCATATGCTGGGATGGATTATCATGGTGATCCAGACATGGCTCTTCCACCAGGAGAGCAATGGGATGATACAGGTAAAATTATTTTCAACATTTTCTAAATTATATATTTTTTTGTTTTTTAAATCATCCAAAAACTGATAGTAAAAAGTTGTAAATGCATATGTGGATCCACGACGACCAGTCGCTCTCCCGCCCTATGAGAGAAGACACCTAGCTGCTGCAGCACCGGCCCCACAGGACCAATCAGCAGAGACCTTGGTTGAATTGGAGAGTCATCTAGAGCACTTAACAGTAGATATTCCAGAGACTAGCATAGATGATATTCCTCTTAGGCTTCAACGCTATGTGATTGGGGTCCCAGGACCTTTTAGGAGGTTCCTTTGTAGGGTAGCCCGAGCAGTGGTTTCTTATCGTGATCATCATCAGGGATAGGATGATCGCCATTGTAGACTTCATATGACATTTATATCTTTTTGTGCTATCATTTTTGCCGATCATAAGGTGTTTTTCAACCTATGATCGAAGATGATGTATATTTTGACACACTTCTATGCTATGAATATCGCTATTACTGGTTATCTTGTATAACAAGTTTATGGGATGCTTTTAAATTTACTGTCTTGATTATTGCAAATGTTTATTTATCATTTGAGAAGCAACTGCATCTGCTAATGTGTTTAAATATCTTGGAATATGTTAATATTCAATGTAGTAAAATTCACGTTCCAAGAGACGAACTCTCAAAAATAATCTTAATAATACTGGATTTCTAATGGCATAAACCCTGTTAAGCTGTAATACAACGAGTTCAGAATCTAACCTTACAATCAAACTCCGAATCCCAAATGAAATGGATTTAGATAATAACTCAATCACTGCACTATACTCTGCAATGTTATTTGTTGTTTGACCAAGGCTTACCCCATGCATAGATACTAACTCGTCAAAGGGTGAATAGATAACCCAAGCTGCGGAAAAAATATTTCGTGTACTACGACAAGCACCATCAGCAAAACCAATGCATGTTTGGGAAGACGCTGACATCTGCAATATCAAGAGTAAAACCAAGATAAGCAGGAATAATGACAAAACACACTCTAAATCTAGGCACACTTTCTCATCTAAAACACACCAACCAGAAAGAAATCTATTCTAACCAGAATCTCCACACCAAACTTTAAACATAATATCTTTTTAGGTAAAGCCCATTTCTGGGTTTACCTAAAGAGACACTGTCAAAATCTACTAATTCATAGGCCCCTTTAGCTAGCTTTCACTTAACAACAAAAGACCATGCCACATGGGTACGAATTTTCCATCCCCTAGCTTATCGTTAGCTTGATCGTATAATAAAACTAGGTCCCCTTCTGAAAAAGTACGAGGTGTAACATTTCAATCATACTGAGATTTTATCCTTTTTGCGTGAGTCTCGCTTGCTAAAGTAGCATCACGTCGATTCTCATCTAATTGAGCTAAGTACAACAAACGTTTTTCCTCTTCGAAGTGGCTGGAAGTAATTCTATGGCCATTTGTAATGACAGAATTTCACATTCAATGGGTAACACGGCTTCCAACCCGTAAACGAGTTGAAAAGGAGTGAACCCTGTTGATGTTTTGACTGAAGTTCGATATGACCAAAGCGTTGAAAATAACATGTTATGCCAATTCAACCGATGAATACCAATGATTCGTCGGATCATGGTGACTAGGACTTTGTTGATTGCCTCAACCAGACCATTAGCCTGTGGGTAATATGGAGTAGAGCTATCGTGACACAGGCCAAGTTGATCTACTAGTTCTGTCATCATGATGTTTCGAAAATGGCTCCCATGATCAGTGATAATCACTTGAGGAACACCGAACCTATCAATTATATGATTGAAAATGAAAATAGCAGTAGTTTTTCCGTCTGCCGAAAATGTAGGCATCGCCTCGGCCCACTTGGTAAAATAATCTACCACAAGGATGATATACGCATGCCCCCCGGCTGAGTGAGGGTTACATGTAATAAAATTGATACCCCATTTTTTGAAAGGACCAACGGCAATTATAGGGTGGAGAGGAGCAGGTGGAACATGCATCTTTCGATCAAAAAATTGGCAATTGTGGCATTTCTGGACTGCATTGATACAATATTTAAATAAGGATGGCCAGAAATAACCAGCGCACAATATCCTTTGGGCAGTGGCATACCCAGACATATGACCGCCACACGCTCCAGAGTGACAGTCATTCAGAACCTTTTCAGCTTCCTCATGAGTTAAACAACGACGAAAAACAAAATCCGCCCCACGACGATAGAGTGTATCTCCAATAATTTTGTATGGTTGGGATTGGAAACGGATTTTCTTTCGTTAAGATCGTGAAATTTCAAGCCGAAAAGATTGGGTTTGGAGATAGACAATTATATCCCCATACCATGGATCAAGAGTACTAATAAGAAACAAAGATTCATCCGCAAGGGATTCTTCTGCCACAGTTTCGGTATCTGTTGGCATTATGGCACAGGTGTTGTCCTTGATGGCAACCTTCTTTGGTATCAGATCTCAGTTCAGGCACTCAGAAAGTAGAAAAAGACATATACGCAGTTTCATCTAGACGAAGGCGTGTATACACGCGGGTTATACATTACAAAAAGGCGTATATGTTGGGGATCATTCTTTTGGTCCATGGCAGTTAGACCTTGGAACTTGAACCTATGTTTTGGACCATGGCATCTCGTCAGATGTGTTGATCCCTAGTTTTGGGTTCATGGTATTGAATTGTTATGGTTTTGAACCATGGTATTAGGGAAGGCCTAAGGCTATAAAAGAGGAAGGAGATCTTGTGACAAATTACCATCTAAATTATTATTGAAGATCTGAAAAAGTGCTAGAACTAGTATATTGGGTGGTGATGCAGATCTGGATCTGAAGGAAGGAGGAACCTTAGCGCAAAAGGAAAGATAAGTTCTATTCATGGGTCATAATCTTTAAGCCTGGATGATAGTATCTTTGTATGATTTTGATCTGCTAGATGTGGCACTTGTTTGATCTATAAGTCTGATAATCTGGGTTAATTAGAGATTGAATATCTGGAAGAGTGTGCTGTCCTTTATAGATCTGTACGCAGGTTCAGTGAAGCGAAGGCGCGTATACACGCAGTTTAGGTGAAGTAAATGCGCGTATATGCAGGTTGTTCCATACGCAGATGCGTATGCACGCAAGTTGCAGACTGTTGAAATTGTGTATATGCTTTAAGTTGTGATCTAGCTGTTTTTGCTTATTGCTGCTGTGTTCTGGGTTTTGTTGTTTCTGGTACTGTGTTTTGGGTACAACTGGCAGAGGAGTATCTGCTTGATTTCAGATCTAGTTGGTGAAAAGGAGTTTGGTTGATGAAGAATTTCTTGATGATTGTTTGATGTTCATGGATCCAGTCTGAAAATTGATGAAACGTGGTCCCTGGAAGACAGAGAAGGTTGTAGCCTTTTGTAGGCCAGCACCTACACACTAGTATCTTGGCTAGTGCAAGAGCTAAGGGGGTAGTAGCTCCCTTCCAGGAGAGTCTGGAAAACGAGAGAGGGTTGTAGCTCTCTGCAGGTAGCAGCCTGCATACTGGTAAAAAGACTGCACCAGTATATTGTAAAAGAAGTTTCTAATAGAAAAGAAGATAGAGACGAATTGCAGCAGTATTATTTCCAACAGTATCAGTACGAGGGAAGTCACACATCAACTCCGCGAAAACCAAAGACTTCTTTGACCTGGATTTTTCAAATTCCAGGTCAAATTCCTGCAGGATAACAATCCATTTGGAATACTTGCCCCCTAGCAATTGTTTACTTAAAATATACGTCATAGGGTTACAGTCAGAAAGCACTATGGTTTTGCATAGTAGAATGTAATGATGAAAATGCTGGATAGCTTGAACAGCTGCCAGAGCCAATTTCTCCACATGTGAATACTTAAGCTCAGTCGGATTCAAAGTTCGACTAAGATAGTAAATCACATGCTCAGCATTGAATTCATCTTCCTGAACTAAAACCATTCCAATGGTGGAATGAGAAGCGGCGAGGTACAAAAAGTAATCCTGGTTGTAGTTGGGGTGATGCAATAACGGTGCATGGGTCAATGCGTGTTTAAGTGCATCAAAAGATTTTTGAGCTATCTCATCCCAAAAGAATGGAGTGTTCTGTTTCAGCAACCTGGTAAAACCTTTCCTTATCTCGGCGTAGTTAGGAATGAATCGACGTAAAAAGTTTGCTTTCCCTTGCAAACTTTGGATTTGGCGAAGAGTCGAAGGCGGAGGTAATTTAACAATGGCTTCAACCTTTGAGGGATCAACACGAATGCCGGCTTTTGAAACAACAAATCCCAGTAAGCAACCCGTTTCTATACAGAAAACACATTTGTGTGGATTCAACCTAATTCGATAATGCCTACATCTCATAAAGATGACCCATAAATGAGTGAGATGATCGGCTCTATGTAATGAATGAGCAGGTAAATCATCAAGATAAGGCTGCACAATGTGCTTGATGTTGTGAAATGCGTAAGACATAGCCCTTTGAAAAGTTGCTCCGGTGTTCTTCAACCCAAAAGGTAATTTGCAATAAGCAAAGGTCCCCCATGGACAAATGAAAGCCGTTTTGGTTGATTAGCAGGGAGTATGTTAATTTGATTATAACCGGAAAATCCATCCATAAAGGAGAACATTTCACTGCCAGCACAATCATCAATTATTTGATCGATATAGGGAGTTGGATAATTATCCTTTGGACAAGCTCGATTAATATCCCTATAATCAATACATATTCGTATCATTCCTTGTTTTTTGTTAACAGGAACAATATTCGATACCCAATCCGTTAAAGGGATCGGATATATAAAACCTGCTTTAAGTAAATTTTCAACTTCAGCTTTAATAGCAGCAGCTTTTCGTGGATGAATCTGACGCAAACATTGCTTGACGGGTTTAGCATCCAGGTAAGTTTTGATTTCATGGAAAACAATTGATGGATCGATTCCTGGCATTTCTTCGAATGACCAGGAAAACACATCACGGAATTATTGAAATAGGGCTTTATAAGTTTGGATTTCCCTATCTGTACAAGAAGCACCTATATGAATGTTTTCAATAACTTCGGGTTTCACTGAAATTTCAATAGGAATAGTTCGAGAAATGTTTCCCAAATTCAACTTAAAATCAGAATGTTTCAATGGATTCTGTGGTTCCTTGACATAATCAGTGGTAAAAATAGACGAGAAATCATTTTCAAAATGATCAAGCTCAGGTAAAAACGAAGATCGAAGATGAAGATTTTCCCATGGTAAATCATCAACAGATAAAATCTCACGAATCTGCTCAGTATGAACAGTTTTAGAAAAGGTTGTTGAATCTGAGGTTGAGATTGAAAGTGACTCCTCATTGACCACATTCATTGGATCAATTTCGGTTGAACTAGAGTCGGAAAACGACTGTACCACCTGATATGCAATTTCAAATGGACTCAAGGACATGGCATCACTAAATGAGTCCACCTCGAAATCGGAAGGAACGATCCAAGGATCATCAAGAACAATTGTGTCTGATGAAATCATATGAATAGTTGCAAAAGGAGGTGATACGCTTGGAGGTGGAAAGGAGAAAGTTCCTAGTAAACCAGAATCTTTGACTAATCCCACTCCAACATCCTTATAAGGGATAATTGTTTTATCGACATGTTGAATACTCTCAGAAGAGGCTGGGTCGAATGAAAAGTAAGTCAACTGATCTATTGTAACGATCTTTCCATTATAAGGAAACTTTATGAGCTGGAAGACCGATGAACAACAACAGTCATTGCGTAAGACCAAATGCGACCCAAGAGAAGGTTGTAATCTAGAGGGGCATCAACCACCTCCGCATATATATTAACAGTTTTGCCTTCTACCCCTATAGGTAAATCCTACAGAATGCCATAATGATGAAACCCTCGGCCGCCAAAAGCCTTCAAAATCGTCGGGGATTGGTTAAGTGTCGGAGAACCAAGCGATTTCCAACACGAAATCGACATAATACACGTTGAAGCTCCCTCATCAATCACAGTCCGAAAGCAAGGCCTGTTTTTGACTAACACTAGGATCTGGAAAGCCATTTGATGAGGTAAGAGAGGTGTACTATTTTCTAAATCGAAGATTATAAGGTTGGAATCCTGAACATCAACGACTCCTATAGCAGACAAAAGCAATTTACGTTGTGTTGGACATGATTGCAGCACTTCCAAAGCCGACATTGCTGAAGGGGATATAGCTAAATCTTCAATAATGTTATAGTTCTGAGCAGCTCTCGCATGTGGATTGAAAGATGACTTCCGAAGTATAACTTTAGCAGGTTGTTTGATTACTAAGTCTGGATCCGGTTTCTCTATTTGTAGCAGATCGAAACTAGGAGGAGTTGAAGTTGATGGGTTTGAACTAGAAGATTTTGTTTCCTTACCACCAACAGGATTCTGACTTCCATAATCTTATGATCGCGTTGCAATCCTGACATGGGACATCATCATAATTGGTTCTTCTGAGGCATTTGAGGAAGAACCTATCATCTTACTATCTTGAGTGGGAAAATGATCCTTCAAGACAGCAAGAATTTGAGAACCTTTGATGATTTTTGAAACCTCAGCTCGATGTGGACAATCTCTTGTAAAGTGCTCCTTGTCATAGATGAGACAAGGATAGCGAGGTTTACGTTTCTCGTTAGTAGATTCAGTTTTTTCTGGTTTCTCTTTTGTGTTTTGTTTATTTTTCTTCTTCCCTTTCTTTTTACTGCCGAATTTGGATTTGGTCGTAGAAGATTCTACAACATGAATATCGGCAGGAACTTTAGTAGAAGCTTCTCCTATCGAGGAATCTGGTAAAGTTATAATAGGAGAGGAATTCTTTCCAGATTTCTTCTTACTTTTGGTATTAACTGTACCAATCATACCATCAGCGGCATGAGACCTTGAAGGAGTTGCAGTGATTTGATTTTTCTTGGGAAGATCAGGGATTTTTTCGTGTAAAGTACCCAACTGCGTATAGACTAAGTCAAGGTACTGAGCTTAAGGAATCACTTGCTCCTCAGTAATGACTCCTGCCTTAGCCACATCCTCAGTATTTTTTTAATAAGGATTTAACAAACCATTCTGCCAAAATTTGATGCAGGATATAAACTTTCACTAAACGTCGTCGACGTCGCCATTCATGAATATGGTCTGAAATATATGTAGACATTGCTTGTTTTAATGAAGTTAATAATTTCGTGCCATTGTCATATCTGACAGGCAACTGAAAATGAGTTAAGAACGAAGTAGCTAACTGACTAAAATTATAAAAAGAGCTCATGGCAACTCAATGTACCACTTATCCGCGAGACCAATTAGAGTGCGTTGAAAAAGCCTTAAGCGAATTGAATCATCTATAATAGAATTTGATGCACACCAGAGGTGATAGGTCATCACATGGTTCAACGGATCCTCTCCAGGTTTTCCTTCAAACTTGGGAATATCACTGGGCAACATATTAGGCATTGGCAGCCAGTACGGAAGATAATTAATTGGATCATTCGTAAGGCGCGACAAGTTAGGTAAATCCAAAGTTGCGATGAACGATAACTGATAGTTAGGATCTTGAAAACTTTGGGACACAAAACCAGCTCCATGAGGAGGATACCCAGGATAACCTGGAATTGGATTCGCATTCGGAATATTATATCCTCCCGGAAAACCAGGATTAACCGGACCAAACTAGGGTGGTTGAGGTTGAGGTTGTTGATATGTATACCCAGGGTACGGTTAATACTAATAAACTGGGGTTTGCACAGTAGGACCGTATTTATATTGTCCCTGGTATGGTTGATAAGTAAATTGAGGTTGACTTGTGACAACCGTACTTGGACCAGGTTGTCCTACAGGCATCTGAACCGAAGTCTGGATTGTAGGTCCAGACTGGGGTACAAAGGTCTGAGGAGTTGATATAGGAACAGTAGAAACCGGAGCTGTCGATACTCCAGAAGTAGGTGGGGTAGATTGAACAGAAACTGTAGTAGTTGCATCAGTCGATTGAGGCGGAGTTCGAGGCGAACTAGGCCCAGGCTGATGAACTACACCAGGTGCAGAGATTTGAATAGTAGACTGGACGGGTTGTTGGGTTGAACCAGAAACCATGGGTTGTCCAGGTTGAGATGACCACTGCACATTGGGTTGCAAAATATGTTGAGTTTGAGATGGATCCCACACCATATTCATTTCGGGGTAAGGGCCCATAACAGGTTGAGCATATTGAGGACCATAACCAAGTTGAGTGTAGGACTGATAATTTCTAGTTCCTTGAACAAAAGATTGACCAGAAGGTGGTTGGAAACCTTGAGATTCGTACTGACCTTGAGGTTGATAACCTTGAGGCGGGTACTGATACTGGGGTTGATCTTGAGGTCAAATTCCTCCTAGGGGGCAACCTCAAGGTAGTCAAATACCGCCTGGGGGGCAACCTCAAGGCAGTCAAATTCCACCTAGGGGGCAACCTCAAGGTCAGTACATCCCAGTGGAGTTGCCAATTTGTTAAGCGGATAAATCGTTCTTGCGGACAAGACCGATCTCCCTAGTATCAATTGATATCTAGGAACAAGCAAGACAAGCAAATCTACTTTTCTCTAAACATATTTCGATTCATCAATAAAAACTAAGAGGTGTTTTAGACCCTACCTTAAGTCCAACGCTAGTTTGTGGCAGCCTTGCTCCAACAACTTCAAAGAGTATCTTTTTAATAAACTGCAAACACAAACAAGCACACATCAAAGAACACCTGCAATAGCTAACATAATAAATCATGTTCATCATAGTGATCAAAGAGTTCTATGAAATAAACCATTAAACAAGCTTATTTAGAAAAATAAACTTGATTGTATTAACTTTGAGAAAGAAGAACTTTACAACCTTGGTGCCTTGATGTTGTACAAGCTCTTCCCAGGGTCCAGGCAGGAATCTCCTCTACTTTGACAAGCCTCACTCTTTCCCAAATGAGATCAAAGGTATGTGTCTTTCCTCTCAAAAGTCAATAGGAAGACTAAGTCAGCAGCATTATATACCCTCAAAAATATTCAGCTTTCAACCTCTCAAGTAACCAACCCAAAGCTTCATTTTATAGTGCAAGGGAAGGAGGTTAAAGGTCCACCATTGAAGGGATAGAGTCCTTCTTCAAGGGGATAAGCTCCTCACATCAAGGGGTTAGCTCCTTAAGGAATGGGATGCATGCACCCTCAAGGAGAGAACTTGTCAGCGCAAGATTCCCTCTAGAAGCTTCCAGAATTGACTCAAAGTGAGTTTTTAAGAATAAACTTGTGCCTTTTTAACTTTTACATGGGTTCACACCCATACATGCAGATACAGAGTGGCCAGGTGCACAGGGGACATGACTAGTGGGTGCGGCACTGCAGGTAAGGCTAAGAGAAAGTGTGAAACCAGAGTTTTAGAGATTTTTAAGGACTTTCTTTCATTTTCAAAGCTTGATATGTAGAGCTGAGGTTTAAGACTTGCAAAGGAGGTGTGTATGAGTGGTGATAGACTCATATTGATTACAGAAAGTCATGGTGACAATTTTTCATGTAACAAAGTGACACACTCACACATAAGCAACATGCTCACATATAAGCATCATATTCACACACATAAGGGATGTACTCACACATGAACAATGAACTCATGAAACATATTTACACTTAACTGATGCACTCATAAAAGCAATGCCTTCACACATAAGTGACACATTCACACACCCACAAAGCAACACATTTACAAACTTGCATAAGAGACATAGAAACACCTAACCCCACCACAAACACCCACATATGCAAGCACACTCATGTACACAATAGACACAATCACTAAGAAGAGATGTGTAGTGCTATTGTCATTTATTCATTAAGAACATGATAGGAGGTTGATGCCTTTATTCATTACAAATATTGTGTAATTGAAAAAGATAGAAGATGGATAGGCTAGAAGCTACAATGGCAAGAGTCAGATGCATTGAGTTGGAAGAAAGATAATCAACATTAAGATCATAACATTTACATAAAACTTACATTTAGGAGTAAAATAGCTCACTAAAAGGCATGTTATGAAGAGAAACATGAGATGAAAAAGAGAAACTAATAAACACAAATTGGATGCTTGCAAAAGAGACACAAGTGACATGTAAAATAGATGTCAAAGTGGAGGAAAGAGGGACGCAAAACAGACACAAAGTGGACACAAGTGGGACATAAAATGGATGTCGAACAAAAGATGTCGTGAAGTAGACACAAAGTGGATGCAATCTAAATGGAAAGAAAAAAATTATGATGCCAAAATAGATGCAATAGAGATAAAAATAAAAAATAAAAAATAAAATAAAATTGTAAAAGGGATTAAAAAAAGATGACATATAGAAACATAAAATAAGATTAAGAAACAAGGTGCATTTTGTGTAAACTATGATAGTGAAAACGTTGTTTTATAATAGTGAATTAAACCTTGTAGATGACATTTTTAGACAATAGACTATCACGAGTTTATGATTCGTATATTTTTAATTAAAAGTAAAAATTACATATCAAATGTTTGGAAAAAATTAATGAAATATATATGGAGTTAAATTCCAACTTATAAAATAATATTAATTAACCTATCCTCGTAAGTTATTAATCGATCCTCCTAAGTCATTAATCAATCCTCCTTCGAGGGATCCTCCTATTTCTCCCTTCCCTCTTCTCTCCCCCCTATCTCTACCTTTCCATTAATTGAATCTACACACCCCCCTTCCTCATCCTTTCCTCGTTCCTTGATCTTAATTTTTTTTCTTACTCCTTCCTTTGGCTTGTTTTCTTTTCTTTGTAATATCTCATTAATACTATTGTATTTTCATTATTTTATCCATTATAGCTAGACTATTTATGTTTTAGTAATATTAATTGTATTTTTATATTAGAAAGATTTATTATTTCTTCTAATCAAATTTATTTCTAATTAATAGCACATAATTATTATTATTAATAATATTATCTTATTAATTGTGTCCAAATAATTAATCATTATTATATTTCTCTTCCTCTATTAGATGAATATGTTGTCAAAGATCAAAATTTTTATGCTCACTTAAATAATTTTAGGTCAAAATCTCTTAATAATATATATTTTTTTCTCTATTTATTAAATCTATTTAACGTTCACGTTAACATCAGATTATTTCTTCTTTATAAGCATCCCAACACTCTTTTATGATATAATATGCTTTGGTTTAATCACTAATGATGGGTGGTGACACCACTCGAACAACTCTAAACTTGCACCCAACATATATCCCAAACCCACATTAAACAGGATTATAGGCTATTTAAAAAATTAACATTTTTTAATATTGCTTTAAATTAATGCATTTAAAAATAATTTTAATATATTTAAAATTAATTAATATTTTTAATCAAATTATTATTTTTATTTTAATAAAATTAAATGTTAAATATATTTAAATTTTTATATTTAAAAATATATATAAGTTAAATACGCGTAAATATATTAAAATTTTGTTTTGTTTTTTTAGAACTTTTTAAATTAATAAAAAATAAAACTTATTCATTAAAATGGAGTTTAACCAACTAAACATGAAGATGATGTTTCTCACATAATTTCTATGTACACATCCCCTTCCTCATCCTTTCCTTGTTCCTTGATCTTAATTTTTTTGCTTACTCTTTTCTTTGGCTTGTTTGATTTCTCCACCTCTATCTTTCTTTTCTTTGTAATATCTCATTAATACAATTGTATTTTCATTATTTTATCCATTATAGCTAGACTATTTATGTTTTAGTAATATTAATTGTATTATTTTAAATTAGAAAGATTTATTATTCTTCTAATCAAATTTATTTCTAATTAATAACCACAAATTATTATTATTATTAATATTATCTTATTAATTGTGTCCAAATAATTAATCATTATTATATTCCTCTTCCTCTATTGGATGAATATGTTGTCAAAGATCAAAATTTTTATGCTCACCTAAATAATTTTTGGTCAAAATCTCTTAATAATATATATTTTTTCCCTATTTATTAAATCTATTCAACGTTCACATTAACGTCAAATTATTTCTTCTTTATAAGCACCCCAACACTCTTTTATGATATAATATGCTTTGGTTGAATCCCTAATGATAGGTAGTGACACCACTCTGAACAACTTTAAACTTACACCCAACATATATTCAAAACCCACATTAAACATGATTATGGGCTATAAAAAAATTACACTTTTAAGTATTGCTTTAAATTAATTTAT
>APFE030863402.1:0-11122 GCA_000404065.3 Pinus taeda | reverse complement strand
TTAATGAAAAAATAGAAAGGGGTGTAAATTTTTTTAATGAAAAGATGGATACCTACAATATCTAGTGAAAATAGGGGATTCTTAAATTGGGAAGGTGTATAGGGTTCGTATTGGTAGGGGGTTAAATAATGTGATTTTTATAGGTATTTTCCAATATGTAGTCAAAATAGGGGTATTCTTTAATATGTCATGAACACGTGTGATATGTTAGAGGTTCATCCAGTGAAGCCTCCGTGGGATTAGCCAATAAAACATTAAAAAAATGGGGAGATAAATTTTAATCCATTTATAAACATATATAACTATTTTAAATGTGTATTTTTTTAACTTTAATCAATAAAAATATTTTTATTTTGAACATTTAATAGCGATGATAATGATTAACATCTACTAAAATTAAATACGGACTATTGGACCTTAAGAATATAAGAGCTTACTCATAATCTATTAGATTTTTATTCTTATACTTAAAAAACAAGAGAAGTGCTCCAAGATCATGATAATTTTGTTAAGTTAAAAGTTTAAGGAGGTCGCTAATGTAACAAATATTTTGAGATTTAAATTTAATGTGGGTTGGAAAAACTAAGAGAAAGTGTTTTTCATCTTCAAATCTCTTAGTTTCACAAAGATGACATATTCTTTCTTCCCATTGTGTTTTGGCAATTGACCAACAACAAGTATCACTATGGATTCATGAGAATTTGTTCTTATTTTAGCAATGTGTTTTTTCTTCTTTACATTACTTAAGGTAGAGAGATGTTTTTTTTTTTCTCTTCTTGAGATTTAGGTTGATCACATCCTTATAATATAGTAGTTTCCTTTTCCCCTTTAACTCTTTATCACTCCTTAAATTTTGGTATATAATATTTCTAATATTATCCTTATTTTACAAAATGATCTCATACCTTATGCCGCAATGTCTAACCCATATTGGGTATCCTTATGCCATCCCCACTTGAGCTTAAGACAATTTTAGCTACATTTACAAGCAATTTTAGGAAGTCCCTTGTCTCCCAGGTTGTTTAACCTCTTCTTATACATAATATGTCTTGTTATAGTCATGCTTTTAATGGGGAAATACTTGCTTCAATGTGGAGTATAAGATAGGGTGTATTTTCTTTAACCTTGAGATTATTAGTTATAAATTGTTTTTCATATATTCTATCTTCCTTCACGATTCTATGGAAACACTACACCCTCAAGCCTTATACCCAAATAAAATAAAAAGGGTGGCAAGAGTCTGAAAGAGGACTTTCTTTTAATCCCATATCTAAAGATCAATTTACTTACAATTTTTTTCAAGTCCATGATAAGTTTTCAACCCTCCAATTATCTTTTTCTCAATGCTACAATTCCAGTTGAGCTTGTGATGGATATTGATTCCAAGATATTTGTATAAAGGAACTTCATGTAGGTTATTGTTAGATATGAAAGTATCATATGTGATCTTTCTGGATTTAATTATCATGACTTTTGTTTTGTTAGAATTGGCATACCTATCTTGGAACATAAACCTTGGAGGATTTTTAGTTGTTTTCCAAGATTGGAAAGACTCCACACCAAAAGAACAATATCATTAGCATAAAGAAGAAGAGTGATGACTATACTAGTGACACTGGAGCCAACACACCCTATTACTTCCAAACACTCTTCTAACTTATCAATGTATATGCCAAAAAGGGAAGGGAACAAGTGAATGACCATTGCTTAACTTAGATATTGTAGTTTATTTCTTCCAACCAAATCTCAAGAGTTTTAAACTTAGAAATAATGTTCTCATTAAACCTTGTCACAACAACCCTCAAGTCAAGAAGAACCTTTATTTCTTCTAACCTCTTCCAAATTTTGTCAAAATATTTTCAAAGTGGATGCTTTTATGGGAAGAGTAATTTTGTTTTGGAATTTCTAGATTACTCACATCAAAAAATTTATGACTGACGTTTTGAGATACGAAATTTGATCAAGCCCTGCGAGATAAATAGGTAAGAGACGTCTCTTCTCCATTTCTGACCCCGCATCTCTCACCTATTTATCTCTCAGCACTTGATCAGATTTCGTATCTATGTCCCGAGGATGAGCACACTTAGTGGCTTGAAATGTCAACCATAAAAATTTTGGATGTGAGTAATCCGAAGATTTCGTATCTATGTCCCGAGGATAAGCACACTTAGTGGCTTGAAATGTCAACCATAAAAATTTTGGATGTGAGTAATCCGAAAATGCCAGAACAAAAATGTCAAAATATTTGTTTTAATCAATGAAACAATAAAATAAATTAATTTTATTATTGCAACACTCTTTTACAATAATCTTGAAAGTAATAAAGTAGTTCATAATTAACTAATATCATTTAAATTTAATCTTTAACCATTTTATCATTAGCTTTATTATCATAATTTAAAAGTTATATTATCAACATTCTATTTTTTAATGAATAAAAAAATTAATTAATTAATTATCATTAAACATATAGGAATAAAAAGTATATGATTAAAGTTAGTTGTCTTCTTAACTTCCAAAGGAAAAAAAACTAAACTTTTATTATTCAACTTTTCAACAAAGTTAATATTTCACCAAAATAAGATGAGTCTATTTTTTAATATGTTTTATTAATCATTATGATTTAACTTTGTAATATGTTTCATTAATCTTTATTATTTAACTGGTTAAAAAAGTGAAAATTATTTTTATATGTTTTATTATTTTATGTTTTCTTATATTGCCAAATTACAATTGAGAATTCGAATTTTAAACCTTAAATGTCTTAGTTACCTTGGGAATTGCCACTTAAGACTTACTCCTAACAATTTTTAATTATAATGATATTAATAATTAAATTGGGTCTCCTCGTGGGATGATGGGCTCCTCCAGATAGTTTCAAATCCCACCAGCGAATCTGGGCTACGTTGAATTTAAACTTGAACTTATGGATTGTTGCATTCCTAATCAAATTTAATGTTTCAGGATTTAGAATCGAAATAGTATTAACGCAAGACAACTATCCTATAGCTTCCAAAACAAGGAGTTTAACAAATAAGAAAGCTTGACGTCTATTTACCGAAAGGAGATGCTTGCCATCATACATGCATTAACTAAATGACAATAATAAACCGTTGATAAACCTCAACGGGTGTGTATGTAGTCCTCGTAGTTGGTCTCGCCATCATGAGATTGCCAATCAGATTGAATATGCGGCCGTCTACCTGGGAAAACATGGGCCTTACAAGGACAAAGACGAACATGATATCAAGTTTCAAATTGTTGAATACTCTGCGCCACAACTTCCCCATCACAAGCTTCAGCGGAAGAAAAAATAAAAAGGAACAGTGCATTCATTTTTCCAATTTGGGGTGGCGGGGTTGAACAGGGAGAGTTGGAATTTGCAGAATTCGAAGGTTAAACAATTGGGTTTCTGAATTTGCAGAATTCAGAAGTTAAAAAATTGCCTTTCATAATTGGCTTCCATAACATCTCATTAACACTTCGTAATACTACAGAAACTTTTTGTGCTATAGATCTTCGATCCCATTATTGCCGCTTTATATTCTTAAATGCAACTGACGATAGTTTGAAGCTGCAGGCATATTCTTGACTACATCTTTATTTATAGATTAATTGATCTTGATATGAGCATGTATATTGATTTTGAACCTGCCCAGATAATATTATTGATTCAACTTATCATGTCTATAGATTCTGAGCATACCCAGATAGCATATTTGATTCAAACCTGGCATGTTTATTGATTCTGTACATACCCATATCATCTTTTTTTATGCAAACGTGGTATGTTTGTTGATTGATTCCGAACATACCAGATTGAAACTTGCCATATATATTGATTCTTTGTGTATTGAATTGATTTTTGGATTGAAATATTGCTTTATGGAAAACCCAATGGGTGCTTTTATCAAATTTTGTTGTTACGTATTAGACTCTGAACCTTACATAATTGTCACTTTGGATTCAGAAGCAATGGAGAATCCATCTGCTGCTCCTTTTAGAGGAATTCTGAGAGACGTTAGAGGAAGGCTGCCCTGTTACAAACAAGACTGGGTCCAAGGACTCAATACAGGAATCAGGTCAAATTATGAGTTTTTTCGATTTAGCTTTTTCAAACGTTTGTATATGTGATGATCTGGGTGGATCATAAGCCTGCAGGGCTTTTTGCATCGTTGGTATATCACCCATAAAAGAAAGATTAGCCAGGCATCTCAGAACTTTGTTTTCTTCATGTTATAGATCTCAAGTTTTCTCTGTAATATTGAGTGTTTTGGCTTCTGTATTCATTTTCATTCATGGCAGAATTTTGGCGCCAACCACCTACATCTTCTTTGCTTCGGCTCTTCCTGTTATAGCATTTGGGGAACAGCTTGATAGAGCCACGGGTAATTTTTAGTTTTCTTTATTGGCTTCAGTGTCAATGTTAAATCTAATTTCTTTTCTGATAAATATATCTAAACGTTCTGCTACGCCTATGGTATTGTTAGATGGGACCTTAACTGCTATTCAAACACTGGTCTCTACTGCTATTTGTGGAATCCTACACGCTATTTTTGGTGGACAGCCCCTGCTAATTCTTGGAGTCGCAGAACCCACTGTCCTCATGTATACATACATGTATAATTTTGCAAAAGGCAGAGATGATTTGGGACATAAGCTGTTTCTTGCATGGGCAGGATGGTAAGCACGAATACTTACAATAACAAAAAGACCAATATCTGCATAGCTTTTTTGCTTTTTCAATCAGATTCAAAGATTAAGATATGGAAAAGCATAATATTTATTTGACTGTTTGCTTGGAGGAGCTTTTGGTATTGTGTTTCATGTATTTTGTATTTTCAGAGATACATATCTTGTATTTGTATTCCCATTTTCTGCAAGGTATAGAGCTATATAGAGATGTATAAATGGTATGTTCTCTGTTTTTATCGCATCCGGGGGATCCAGTTTGGGACTTCAACAAAAGTGATGGAAGATTGGTGTGCAGGGCTTGTGTGTGGACGGCGTTGCTTCTATGCCTTCTAGCTATTTTCGGTGCCGGTTCAATCGTCAATAGGTTTACAAGAGTGGCTGGAGAGCTCTTTGGCATCTTGATTGCTGTCTTGTTCACGAAGGAGGCTATCAAGGCATGTGCACTTACCATCCCTGTACCTGTGTGCCAAGTTTTCACTATTTTGCTGAAATTCCATATTAAAAGAATCCCGTTGAAATTGTGTTTTCAGGGTTTGGTAGACGAATTTCGTATACCTGAGAATGAGAACCCCGATGTCGATCAGTTCAAATTTCCATGGCGTTTTGCAAATGGGTTGTTTGGGATTGTTTTATCTTTTGGTCTACTGCTCACAGCCTTAAAAACTTAAAAAGCAGATTGGCTCGATCATGGCGATATGGCACAGGTAGAGTTTCTTTCTTTCTTACTGGCAATTAGAATCTATGATAATGATATAATTTCTGGTTTATATTATTCTAATGCATAACTTTGTCAACAGGTTGGTTGAGAAGTTTCTGTGCAGACTACGGAGTACCCCTGATGATTGTGGTGTGGACAGCAATCTCATACAGTGCATATGATAGTGTACCCGCTGGAATTCCTAGAAGGCTTTCTAGTCCTAATCCCTGGGCTCCTAGTGCTTCATCCAATTGGGCAGTAATTAAGGTGGTTGGAAGCCCCTTTATTCTTAGGATAATTGTGTACCTTCTTGTTTTTTTATTTATATAACCAAGTATTCAATTATGATCTCTTTAAGTGTTGACATTAAACTGGCAATTTTGGCAGGATATGCATAAAGTCCCACCGCTCTACATTCTAGGTGCATTTATCCCTGCAATTATGATAACAGGGCTGTATTTTTTCGATCACAGCGTGGCGGCTCAGATGGCTCAACAGAAAGAATTCAATTTGAGAAATCCATCGGCTTACCACTACGACTTACTTTTATTGGGGATTATGGTGTGTGTTCTGGTCTGTCTCTAGATTAAATTTTGTTTTCCAATTGATATTAGCATCTATACGGATGTTAAAATTGATTTTTCTACAATTTGTTATGGGTTCGATCCCCTAATCCAGGTGTTTTTATGTGGATTACTTGGAATTCCTCCGTCTAATGGGCTATTACCGCAATCCCCAATGCATACAAAGAGCCTTGCAACTCTGAAGAGACAGGTTTGTAATGTACTTATTAAGCACTAATAATAGGAAGTCTCCCCCCTTCGATTTACATCGTATAATAGGAAGTCAATCACAATATTTCATTTGTGTCCTGCAAATGTTTCACATTTTGCATCCTTCACATAGTAACGTTTTAAATGGGGTTATTCCACCTTTTTACTCGGTGGATCCAGCTTAGAAAAATAAAAAACTTTAGACACTCCTCACTGATTTATGAATACAAGCTGGTCTTCACCCAGTTTATTGTGTACTGCAGTCCCTTTAAAATCATATGAGATTGTTGCTTACTTATTAGACTGGTCATGAAGACATATTTCTTCCTTTGAACAGTAAATAGAACCTGATCTAGATACTTTGGATGCAGATAGTGCGGAAAGAATTGGTACAGAGTGCTAAGAAATGCATGCAGAAACAGGCTAGTGTGTCAGAGATTTATGACAATATTCAGCAAGCGTTTACAAAAATGGAGATGAATAATATCCATCACCTTCCAAACCCGGTATGTTTAAAAGAGCTTGACATTTTTCCACAATAAAGTTCTTCTAGGGTCTTTATCTAAATAATTTGTTATCCCTATCTTTACTAGTCAGGGATATTTCATTCAGCAAATTAATATTTCCTTCTATTTTAGGGCACCTGTAATTCGGAGGAATCGTTCCAAATAAGTCTATTATATTAAAAAGAGAGTTTTCGAAGAATGGTGCATTTTAAATACAAATATGTTGCTTTTAATATGTATGGATATGCAATTCTTGATACTCAATTACATGTATCTCTCAATTCTCCTCTTTTCAGTCAATCTTATTTCTTCAGCAATTAGCAATTTCCTCTTCAGACAACCTGGTATTGGTTTCATATAGGCAGGGATAGTCCTTGACCTTAAGGCTTACATCACCCTTGTACCTTTCCATATTAATTGGAATGGAGGTACTGAAGAGTTGATGCCAATTGAAATGGAGTCTTATATGTTGTTTGATTGGCGTTACAGTCACTGAAGCCGCTGAATGAGTTGGAACAATTCAAGTCTATAGACTTGAGGAGCTTGGACACCGATATGAATGGAAATGCTTTCGACCCTGAAAAACATGTTGATGGTTTGCTTCCAGTCAGAGTTAAAGAGCAGAGGCTGAGCAATTTAGTCCAATCCTTGCTTGTTGGTATCTGTGTGGCTGTGATGCCTGTTATCAAAAAGGTCCCTACATCTGTATTATGGGGCTACTTTGCTTACATGGCAATAGAGAGTTTACCAGGGAATCAGTTCTGGGAGAGGTTTCTTTTTTTCTTTATTACACGATCAAGGAGATATAAGTGAGTCCCTAACTTCTCTCTGAGGTCTTGTGAATAATCTAAAGATTGAGTATTGGATAATCTTCTTCTTGGAAGGTTAACTAAATTCTGATGAGGGCCTGAAACTTTCTAAATGGCAATTATATCTGCAGGGTTTTTGAAGATGTGCATGCATCATTTGTTGAAACCGTACCGTTCAAGACCATTGCAAAATTTACACTGTTTCAGCTTCTTTACCTACTGGTATGCTTTGGCATAACATGGATACCTATAGCAGGAATACTTTTCCCTGCCCCATTCTTTTTGTTAATACCCATCAGACAGCGTATTCTTCCAAAGCTATTTGAACCTGAGCATCTAAGTGAACTAGATGCAGCTGAGTATGAGGAGAGTGAAGCCCTTCCTCATCACCCACGTAGCTCCATATTGGTGGTATGTACCTTATGAAGCATATTTCCGAGAGCAATGCATCAGAATACTAGACTACTTGGGTTTTTTATTTATCTTGGTGGATATTTTCTGTGGATAGTTTTAGGATTTTCAATGCTTATGTCTTGACATTCCCCTTCTGTAAATACAGGAGCCTGAGGCAAATGTGATAGACAGAATGGAAGAGATTGAGGAAGATGTTGATGATGCTGAAATTTTGGATGAAATAACTACTAGAAGTCGTGGCGAATTGAAGCACCGTCCTGTAAAATTCATACTTACTATTGAACATCTTTGGAAAAAGTCTGTTTTTTGTTTTATTTTGATAAAAGACGCAATGTCATTCTTTTGGAAATTGTCTTAATAAGTATTTCTCATAACATTGCATAGGCTGAAGGGAAACTTTCCAATTTGAACATTTTGGGACAGGAAATTTGAGTTTCAAAATTTCAAGAAAGGGCATTTTTTTCCAGTGTAAATAGATCTCTGATGTAATTCCACTCCTAAGAATGGTCACTTTCATAAATCTCTGATTTAACCTCACTCATAAGAATGGACACTTCTCAGGTAAACAGAACTATGTGATAGATGGGATGAATTTGGCTGATGAATTGCTCATATATGTCTTCTTATTGCAGGTTCACATTGAGGATCGGAATCAAGTGGTCTAGGTCTGAAGAGAAATTTTATTTTTACGTGTAAGGGCAACACCATTGAAGGGCCTTTTCAAGTTATACTAGTGAATACACACTGCATATGTAGAATTGTTGCGCTTGGATAGTGTTGCTGACATAAGCACATTCTTGCACTCAGATATTCTGACATAAAGCAAGGTGAAACAATATATGTCATTAGATTTTTCAAATTCTTCTCTCATAGAAGGATCAGGAAACCCAGGATGAGGAGCTCAAATTGCTAAACCCAGTTATGTACAGGCATGAAATGATAGGACAAGGTTGGTCTCTGGTCAATACATCGACTGCCAAAGTCTGTGTTAGGAAATATTGAAATGATGGATTCGTGACAAACGAGGGTGAACGATATATGAGCTTTTTGACTTTGAATTGTGCATGAATTACTTTAGCTAGTTTTTATAATAAGGATGGAATATCACATATCAATATCAGATGTTGTTTAATAATTTATTAGTACAATTATATTAATAAATTTAATAAATGTTGTTCGAATAGCTTTATATTAAACACATATATCAATTATCAATAATATTGATATAAATATAAAAAACCATATTTATAATAATTAATATTATATTATTACTACTATAATAATAATAATAATCATTAATAAATAATAATGAAGTAATTATGAAATAAATATTTAATAAAAATCAAACAACAATTTAAATGTGCTTGATAGGAAATTTAACTTTAAACACTCAACTAGAAAACAGTTATTAAACGCTAGCCACTTCCAAAACACACCGAGACCAATGACAAAAGCTGAATCAATTCAAATCAACAAGGTAATGATCATGAACATTCACGCTTTCCAACCAATCTCTTCTCACATTGTCTTGCATTTTTGCATAACGTTGAAAAGAAAAAATTAGTAAAATCTACAAACCATCTATTGATATAGCAGTGAAATCTACAAACCATCTCTTGATATAGCTGTAAATGCCAGAGGAATAATATTAAACCCATGGGATAAATATTATAAATCTAAGGTATACAAATCTTAAGATAAATAATATAAACCCTAAAATAAACATGCTTGACAATAATTTACCATCATTGATTTTCATACTGAGACGATGTTTGTCACAATGTGATGTTGGACCATGGTTGACCATGGTTGATTTTCATATTGAGACAATCTTTGACACATTGTGATATTGGATCATTATTGACCATGGATGAACATGATTGTAAATCCAAGTGATTTACATTAAACCCTAGGATTAATATTATAAACCCTATGAATAATATTATACCCTAGGAATATGAAACAAATAAACCTAAGGGATTGATATTATAAACCGAAGGGAATAATAAACCCAAGGGAATAATATTACAAAGGCAAGGTATATTAACCCTAAAGGGATCGATATTATAAACCCAAGGGAATAATTAACCCAAGGGATTAAAAACTCAACAGATTTATAATATAAACCTGAGGGAATAATATTAAACCCAAGAGATTAATATTATAACCTAACGTATATAAACCCTAAGGGATAAATATTATAAACCCAAGGGATAAATATTATAAACTCAAGGAATATAAACCCTAAGATAAATATTTGTCACAATGCAACATTGGAATATGGTTGACCATGATTGATTTTCATATTGAGACAATGTTTGTCACAATGTGATGTTGAACAATGGCTGACCATCATTAACCATGGTTGATCTCCATATTGAGAAAATATTTGTCACAATGCGACGTTGGACCATGGTTAACCATGGATGACCATTGTTGTGACAATGTGACATTAGACCAAGAGACAGTCTTTGTCACAATGTGATCATGGTTGACCATGATTGAACCCAAAGGTATTGTAAACCCAAGGGAATAATATTAAACCCAAGAGATTAATATTATAAATGCAAGGTATATAAACCATAAAGGGATTGATATTTAAACCAAGAGATTAATATTATAAACACAAGGTATATAAACCCTAAGATCAATATTATAAACCCAAGGGAATAATAAACTCAAGGGATTATAAACCCAAGAGAATGATATTAAACCCAAGGGATAAATATTATAAACCCAAGGAATATAAGCCCTAACATAACTATATGTCACAATGCGGCATTGGAGTATGATTGACCATGATTGATTTTCATCTTGAGACAAATAAAGCCTAAAATAAAAATGGTTAATCATGATTTACCATCATTGATTTTCATACTGAGACGATGTTTGTCACAATCTGATGTTGGACCATGGTTGATCATGGTTAATTTTCATATTGAGACAATTTTGGTACATTGGACCACCATTGACCATGATTGTAAACCAAAATATTTATATTAAACCCTAGGATTAATATTATAAACCCGATGAATAATATTAACCTTAGGAATATGACCCAAATAAACCCAAGGGATTGATATTATAAACTGAAGGGAGTAATAAACCCAAGGGATTAATTCTAAAACCCAAAGGTATTATAAACACAAGTGAATAATATTAAACCCAAGGGATATATATTATAAATGCAAGGTATATAAACCCTAAAGGGAATGATATTATAAACCC
>APFE030863401.1:31712-63481 GCA_000404065.3 Pinus taeda | reverse complement strand
TGTTTCTTCGGCTTGATCCAAATCGGTCCTTGCTTTTTCTACCTTTTCGCTTATGGATGCTACCAACTCGCACAATGGCTCTGCTTGTGTAATCTGTTGACATAGTAGCTTAACCTGATTAATCAATGCCTTATTTAACTGGAGCGCTTCTGCTTTGAATTCATCTATCTGAGGGAGCTTTTTCATTTGCTCAATTTGAGTGGTCAATCGAGCGATTTGCTCATCTTTTTCTTTCATTGTTCCCTCAGTTGATATTCTTAACTGCTCCAGTGCCGCTGATAGCTCCTTTTGCCTTTGGATGGCGCCTTCATCAATTCTCTGCTTTTGCTCTTGTAATTGCTTGGTCACCTGATTATTGTTCTGTTGCTGCACTAGCAATTCTTTCTCTGCCTGCTCTACCTTCTGCTGAACTTCTGATAGTCTCGCATGTAGCGAAGAGATATCTTGGTCCTTGATCTTTAATAAACTGCTTACCTCCGGTTCTTTATCAATGGTTGCCGCTGAAAATGCTCCAGCGAATTGCGATAGCTTGGTTAAGTCATCGGAGGGGTCGAATTCCTCTTTCCATACAACATTTCCCGTTACTGTTAATTCAAGGAATGGGGAAGGTTGATCAGCTCTTCTCCTTTTCCTCTGTCACTTTAAAATAGCTTTATGCTTAGGGCTATAAAATACATCTAAAGGGGGAATCTCTTCAATTTGCAAAACGATCTCTCCTGTTGGATCTTTAGGAATTATCTCTGGTTCTTTTGTTTTGGGTAGGCCGCTGGTTTCGCCCGAAACCGGTTTCGATGTCGCTTCCTGTGTATCACCTTCTTTAGAAACCTCATCATCTTTCGAGCGCTCTAGGTTATCGATAATTGTACTGAATTGCTTCCATTGCTGGAGCAAATTTGGATCAACTAATATATCATTATTATTCTTAGAGCTGCTCTCTTCTTGGGTCTTCGCCTGGGTTTCTTCTTGTCGCTGCACATTTTCCTGGGTCACCTCCTGCCTCTGGCTATGCGCTTCCTCCTGCTGCTTTGATGTAGTAGGAGGTGGCATATTATCTCACTGCTCAAACTCACTTGACCTGGTTGTTGTTGGAACAATCGCTAACAGGTCTAGAGGCAGAGTTTGCAACCTTTGTTCTCTAATTCTGTTAAATTCGACTAGCCCTTCATCATTATACACATTTCTGGCAAGCGACTTGACTTGATACAGTGATTCGGCTGACACGAACAAATCCTCGAATTTGTCTTCTTTGTGCTCGACCTTGGCCAATTTGGCTTGGTCTTGCGCATTGTAAGCGATCCTCCTTGGATCATACTGCCTACTTGGCAGAGTAGCCAGAGTGAGCAAATTCATTTTCCCAGCTTCCTTCTCTGCATGCTTGATGTCATGCAGGGTATAAATTCCAATTCGTAATGGAAAAGGGGGCCAAACATGTTTTTTAGCTCTTTTCAGGGTCTGGGTAACCCCTTCAGCACTGATTTGATAAGCTACTTCCCTGGCAAGTAGCTTATCGGGGATGTAAAGTGGTAGCACATGCGGCCTGGCCTGACTGCCAAAAACTTTGATGTAGGTGAATTTCTCCTCCCCAAACCAACTTGCTACTACAGTCAAATCTACCCCTGCTTGCTCAGAAATCTTCGGGTCAGGCTTATTAAAAATGGAATAATGAATTGGCAACATAAAACCGTTGCAGATTTGGTACAGGTGTGCTTATAACTAGTCTCATAGTTTTTTGTATAATAAGTGAATGGGTGTGGGGTCTTTCGACGTCCACTCTCCATCCCAGCACAGGGAACTTAGATTAAACACAAACATTCTATAACATAGGCACTGTAATAAAATGGCGAATAACCTCTCTGTGACACGTAGCACCTGAAATCGAGGATGGCGGGCTAACTGTCGATAATATAACCGCCCAATCCATAATTTCTCCACTACATGCTGCCTCCATTAGGGGAACCATTTCTATGGTGAAATTGGCAGAGTCATGCAATCCCCATAACCTACACATCATAATTTCAGCATAACAGTAAGGAGAACACAGGGGAGTCAACTGAGTACTTACCCGAGGTTTGATGCTTGTATTTTTCTCGATTCTGTCTCCAGCCTCAGATTGGTTCAGACTCGCTCTCGTTCTCTGCTCGAAATTTCTCCAGAAAAGCAGCATTATATTTCTTCTCTTCTGCCGGTAAGTGATACATTAGCCTTAGATCTTCGGCTCGAAAAAAACCGAAAATCCTCCCGTCTGCAGTGTTAAACAATCTGTTGATAATTGGGAGCTCTTGGATTGCCCACCTTACCACATCCGTGTAAGGAAGAATTTGCTCCCGAGCCGCTATTATGTGTAGAAAGGAGTCGGCCAAGTCTTTTAAATTGGCATTAGATTTGCTGGTATTATCACATGAAATTTCTATTCCGGTCACCTTTGGCCCTTCTGCTTCAATCAAATTATAAGTCCCTTGCCAAGTGGTCCTGGTAAGTCCTAAGCATGTTGTATCTGATATAATCCCTTTGTTCTTTCCGCTTGGATCAATGACAGCTTGCCCTGCGGATTGCGGAGCAGTAGGCATTGTAGTCTTCTTGGATTTCTTTCCCATTCCACTTTCTTTTGTTTCTATGGAAGAATTCTGCACAGAGTGAAAGATGGGCGTAACACAGGCAACAATAAAATGAATTGAAAAGAATCAAATATATATATCTAGGTGCATTCATAGCGATCAATTGACTTAAGGTGGCCTTAGGATCAAATCCATGGATAGATCTCAAGCCTGTTATTCTCATTAAATGGTCGTTACGGCCTGTCAATCTCATTAATTCCAGTCGCTTCGATTAATGGCTGAATGATTTATTTGAAGCATGCTTTGGGTGATTTGGCGGTTTGAACGCGGATGAGCGGCTTTCTAAAGGATATGATCTTAATTACGAATAAATCATATTAAACTGCCTTTATGGCTGTTACTTTGAAAACTGCGCTTTTTTACCCTTTACGCAATCGGGCATCGGGGAAATGCTAAGTTATTGCATTGGTTTTGTTTGGAATCCCCGATCGCCGATAGCGATATCGCATCGCATCGGGTGAGGGGGAGCTTCTTTGCACTATAGGTGTTATCGCCGATTGCCGATTGCCGATTTCGCATTGCATCAAAGCAAGGGTCGTTACTCATGTTACTTTATGCTTCGCCGATATCCGATTGCGATTTCGCATCGGCGAAAACCAAGATGTCCCTTAAGTTGTGCTTTCTTTGTCATTGCGATATGCGATCTTGCGATTGCTTTATGGCAATGATAAAGATAAATCGCTTTATATTGGGATTTTTGATTGGTTTTATTTAAAAAGGTCTTTTAATAATGTTTCCTTTTATTCGAGCCTTTTTTTTTTGAAATAGAACTCTAAATTGATACCAATTTAAAACAAAAAATCAAAAGGGACCCATTTCACATTATAATTTTGGAATTTTAATGATATGAAATGGGGGATTGTTGTATGGCACAACAGGTACCTATGGGACATAATAGGAACTCATGTCAAGCAAACATTAGCTTTTGCAAATCTATCTTCAGAGCAAGATTATGCTGCAAATTGGTGAACTAGAGAGAAATATTGTGTAATTTTTCTGAACAAGTGAGGGAGACTGGATGTGGGAACTACGTAATGCAAAGTCAAAGCCAAGGTGTAGCTTGAGGCTTGAGACTGCGCAATGCGTGGTCCAACCTGGGCAGTGACTGGGAGAGGCTGCACATTACGCAGTCTCAGTCGCCAAGGTGGTAGACTAAGCCCTAGAAATGGGCAATGTGTAGTTGGGCCAGCTTTTGCTATGCATTGAGTAGTCTTAGAGGCCAAGCCTCAACTTGAGCTTATGAATTCCATAATACATAGCTGGGAGAGGTGAAAACTAGCCAAGGGAAAGTGCATATATGCCTCGTGAAAGTGTGGGAAATAAGCAAATCTGAAAGATAATGAAAGTTAAAACATAGATATGACTAAGTATGGATGGATCAATTTGAATCATGTGTAGAAAATCAATAAACGGAAGGAAAAAAAATATGTGAGGAGAGTCTCCGAAACAACGATCGATAGTGTGCAAAAACAAGAAAATCAATTTGACACTTATGAAAGGCAAACGACAAACTGAAACAACAATTCTACAAGCTAATATAAGTTAAAATGCCTGAAACCATTAATAGAATCAATAAAAACAACACTCATAGAAGCAAAATGACAAAAATCAACAGAAAAAGTGGGAAAAGACGACAAAAACAAAACTCATCCGAAAAAGAGACGACAACTCCATCGAAGGTTCCTTGATCTCCTTGAGAATGCTAGAGCTCCAAGATCAAATGTAAAAAATAAATCTAGAGGATTCTATTAAATAGATTTGGGTGGATTGAGGTTTATCACACACATGCCTAAAATCAAGGAAAAAGCAACACTTGGTGGAAATTTCTAAAAATAGGAAATGTGCCACCTTCGGGAAACTAACGATGAATCCCTATTTTCTAGGGATCGATTTTTCTCTTTTTTTTCTTTTTTCTTTCTTTCTCTTTTGAGAAACATTCCATGCACATTACCAAGGAAGATTGCAATTATAGGGAACTCGGAAACTTCCCAGCTTAGTGCATTTCACAATTTCTGAGCTCAAGGAGTGGATTGCACAGTTTCTGAGCTTAGTGCTGACCTTCCATCCATTACTGCGCAATTCTCCTGCTCAAGGCTAAGATGTCTATCAGGATTGCACAATTTCCATCATTAAGGCTAGATTGCCCTCATGGATTGCGCGGTTTCTGGAGGCAAGCCAATAACTGCTGCAAGATCAAGTCAAAAGGTTATTTGTGACTCAAAAGATTGGTTAAGTATGAAAACAAGCAATCAAAAGCACAAATAAAAAGAATAAGTCTTGATCAGATCATGAATGCTTGAATACAATAAAATATAAGCTCATGAAAAAAAAAATGAAGGCTCCAAAATCAAAGTATAGGCAAAATTTTGGGGTTGTTTGTAGTCGCTACAACACTTGTTGATGCATTGGTAGAGCTCCAACCCTCTATATGGGTCTTGTCTCATGCAAAATAGGTTTAAATATTCAAGAAGTATTTTTCAGTTCATCGATTACCATAGCTTATTTACTTAGCTTGCGTTAAAGATATATTCCCTACCATTCTCTTCGTCGGTGACACACTTAAACAAACCAAGTCAGACTAAGTTGTTTCGATTAGGGATGAGGAGTATATAGGTACACAAGTGGAAATAAATGTTAGAGTCTTAGTTTTCATCTCTGGTGTTTCTTCGCTGCCAATAGGCCCGAACAATACCCCAACACAGTCACTTCAGGAACACAAACATTGCTCCGCTTCCAACAAGCCTGGATAGTACCTCGATGGATTTTCTTTCTTCACCTCTCTACGTAGGAAGCCTTTCTCTTCTTTCGCCTTTATTTTATTTTTTCATTCATTTTTTTAATTGTGTTCATAGAACCGTGCATAGGCACTTATTGATTTAATGAGGCAGAAGAGGGATCTTGACTTATTGAGAGAAGAAGATCTTGTCCCTTTAGAGAAGGATATTTATATATACCTATGAAACACTTGGTAAGGTTTTCCTCCCCTCCTTACTCTACATGACTTAGCTGACAAGGGTCAACCAAAAATAAGAGACCGATTAGAGTAGGTGGTACTAGTTATAGGTTGAAGAATTGTGTTTCCATTATGGTTTTCTTCGAAAAGGATGTATTTTCCATCAAAGTATCATCGACTAAAAGAATGCAAGACTCATGCAAATAGAGGGAATAAATAGATAACCAAGCATTGACATTAGCACAAATTCCTCATGGACTTCACCATGCTAAAAAAAAAAGGCAAACAAACAAAGAAACTACTAATCCTTAACTAACAAAGAATAGGCCAAACCTACGTAAAATGATATTTCTAATGTAGCCATTGGCACAGTCGCTGACCTATCTCGAAGTTTGAAAATTCATGAAGAAAAGTATGAAAGAAACACATATGCTAGGAAATACATGGATGAATTTCGGTGTTTAGACACACTACGACTTGAAGATACACAACAACAAACTTTTTAACTTTAGAAAAGGGTGAACATAAACAAAGAAGAAAGCTTTCATTTTGCAACCATGCTCGCCAAGTATGACTCCTCTAATGACTAAGCGATAGGATCGTGTGATGCAGATGGAGGATGTGAAGATTGTGAGAGATATTTATTTTCAATGTGTGCGATAGAGTGATGAGGAGCCTTGAGAGATACATCAATTCTTCAATCCGCTGAGAAAGCTCCTGATCTTGCATTTGTCTGTGCTCCTCCTCTTCTGGTTGTCGGTTCTACTCTTGCTCTTCAACTTGTTTCCACGTTGTTTCTTCTACTATTGTGCTATTCCTTTCTTATTCTTCCCGCTTCTGCTTCTCTTCTTGTTCTTTCTTCTAATTTTCTTCCTGTAGTCTCCTCTACTCTTCCCCATTCCTTCATTCTACTCTCTGCATCCTCTGTTTCCTCTTTCCCTCTATTTCTAAAGCTACTTTCATCTTGCGGCTTAGTTCCCCCCCTAGACTATAAAAAACCTTTCTCTTTCCCTTATCCCGGGCGAGGTTACTCCCTTTTGTTGGGATTGCTTATGGAGTAGCTTCCTTCTACGGAGTCACCTATGAAGTTCCTTCAAAACTGAATGAATCGTGGGTCTTGGAGGCATTATATAAATTCTTCCATGGATCCTCCTCCTGCCAATGGAATTTCCCATTGAGCCACAAAAAGTGAATTCTCGCACATCGTTCTTTTCAAATACCACGAGGATTGTACAGATTAAAGTCTTGAGTACCAAATGAAAACTTATCTATCACCTTTCCTTTAGTATCTGCGACTTTCAGGGTATTTATCTTGTACAATGACATTTTCACAGGAAGAGTTGGCCAAGGTGTTTTATTCTTCTTGTGAAAAGTTGTTGACAACCCTGTGGCAAGATGATATGACACTTCTTGCATGACAAGCTTGTCGGTCGCATAACTTGGCAAAAGATGTGGCAGCTTCACTCCGCCGAACACTCTAAGTAAGGTGCCATCGGGTGAGGAAAACCAATTCGTGATCTCTAATATTGCCTCCCTTTCCCCAGTTGACATGCAAGTTGGTTCTTTATTAAAGATCATCTTGTATAGCGGAATGAGAAAGTGGTCGGTTACATTCTCCATAACTCCTCGATCATTGCAATCTGAGAGAAGCTTGCAGTGGATGTGCACGAAAAGGTTTCGAGGTGTCCAAGCCTAGTTCATGCCAAGGAATGTGTTATTTGCATAGACTGCATCCAATAAACATGTAGACATATTAAATATCGCTTGCTCGCCCTTGGGAGGATTCTAGGAATTCACTACATGGATACTTAAATGTCGAGCCAAATCGAGCCAAAAACTCTGACCAGTTGAACGACTTCCCCTCGTTCACAACTTGGTTCAATAAAATTTTCCACCCTTTCGGAAAGGTCTCTTTGCTCCGGTGAGATGATTAACAAGCTAAGATTATTAACAACTGATAGGCCCTCTTGAGAGACCCTATGTTATATGTGTTGGTGGATGTCTGTCAAAACTTTGATGGCTCTTTCACCCATCTCTTAACAACATATTTCATGCTCAAATGGTTGTTGGTGACATAGAAGTATGAATCCATGAGTGTTTTTGGCTGGGGCAAATGGTACATATGTCGGTAATTTTCTGCTAGAAAGGTTGCAAGCCTCTGTACACTGGTACTTATGAAAGTCATGGTATTTAAATCAATATGTGAGACAATCCAACTGATGACATATGCACATGGGAAGGCTAAATATCTGCATGCAACCTTGATATATGGGCATTAATGTATACCTGCTTGTCCTCTAAATCTGTTGTGAAGTCCTTTGCAGAAAAAGATTCATTCACTTTCTGCCATGTAAGATCTAAGTCCTTTTCTACATACAGTAGAGTGTCTGAGTATACTAGAAAATTTATTGGTGTTTTCTCAACTGATTCCCTAGTTTTTCTTTCAGTGGTATCTTTTGAAGCAGTTCTATTAGGTGCCATGGTAACAACGACTGTTGGAGAAAAGTGCTCAACAACTACGGTACCCGTGTGACAGAAAAAGAACTCATGGCAAGCAAACATTAGCTTTTGAAAATCTACTTTTCGAAGCAAGATCAGCATCAAACTAGTGAAATAGTGAGAAAGATTGCACAATTTTTCTAAACAGGTTAGGGAGACTAGCTATGGGAACTATGCATTGCGTAGTCCCAATAGCCAAGGTGCAACCTGAGGCTTGAGATTGCGCATTGTGTAGTCCAACCTGGGCAGTGACAGTCTCAATGGCGAAGGTTGTAAACTAAGCCCTGGAACTGCGTAATGCATAGTTGGGTGAGCTTGTACTGCACATTGTGCAGTCTCAAAGGCCAAGCCTCAACTTGAGCTTCTGAATTGTGTAATGCCCAGCTGGGCAAGGTGAAAAATGGCCAAGGGAAAGTGCATATATTCCCAGTGAAAATGTGGGAAACAAGTAGATCTAAAAGATAATTAAATTTAAAATATAGATATGACTAAGTATGGATGGATCAATGTGAATCAGGTGCAACAACTCAACAAACTAAAGGAAAAACCAAATATGTGAGGAGAGTTGTCGAAATGACAATCATTGTTCTGCAAAACAAGAAAATTAATGCAACACTTATGAAAGGAAAACTACAAACTAAAATAACACTTCTACAAGCTAATACAATTGAAAACTCCAACAACCATGAAGAGAAACAAGAAAAACAACACTCATAGAAGCAAAACGACAAAAAGTGGTAGAAAAAGCGATGACAGCTCCACTGAAGTTTCCTTGATCTCCTTAGGAGTGCTAGAGCTCCAAGATCGAATGTAAAAATGAGCTCTAGAGGTGTCTATTAAATCGATTTTCACAGATTGGGGTTTATGACGCATATGCCTAAAATCAAGGAAAAAGAAACACTTGGCGGAAATTTCTAAAAATAGGGATTGTGGCACCTTCATGAAACAAATGATGAATCCAAATTTTCTAGGGATTGTTTTTTCACTTTTTTCTTTTTTTCGGGAAACTTTACTTGCACACTACCAAGGAAGATTGCACAATTATAGGGAACTGGGCAACTTCCCAGCTCAATGCATTTTGTAGTTTCTGAGCTCAAGGAGTGGTTTCTGTAGTTTCTGAACTTTGTGATGGGCTACCATCCATGACTGTGCATTTCTCAACCTCAAGGCTTAGATGGTCATCAGGATTGCACAATTTCCATCATTAAGGTTAGCGTGTCCTCATGGATTACACATTTTCTGGAGGCAAGCCCAGAACTGCTGCAAGATCAAGTCATAAGGTTAATTGTGACTCAAAATACAGTTAAGTATGAAAACAAGTAATCACAAGCACATATAAAAAGAACAAGTCTTGATTAGATCATGAATACTTGACGAAAATCAAATCATAGGAAAAATTTTGGAGGGTGGTTGTAGCCACTACAACATATGCTTATGAAAAAACATACTTTCCTAAAGAAATATTAAACTTCACAGAGAAATTGACAGTTAGTGAACCTTATTTAGTAGTAAAGATCCTTCTCTTCTTCCTTCTTTTCCTTCTTCTGAGGTTCTCCCACTTCTTCAGCTACATGAGTGATCCAAGTGGATATTGGTGGTCACCTTCCAAGTCCACTTGGATCCCCACCATTTTTTCTTTCAGATTTTAAGCTTCCTTAGTTGTAGCATAGTTTACTATTTTTAGTAGTTTTTCGGGTCCTAAACTTCTGAAGTCGTTTTGAGGCCCTAAACGACGATTTTTGGGAAAACTAGGAGCAACACGGGTCTATGAACTAATGTTTTTCTTCCAAAGTTGTAGTTCTCGGATAGATCTTTCTAACATGATATTGTGTGCGTCAAACGGAGATCATATGCCAAAGTTACGACCCCAAGAAGTTGATGTACCAATTTACCCAAACAGGGCCCACAGTTTGGCGTTTCATATTCTAGGGTTAGGTTTTTGGATGTTTAGGGTTTTCCATTGTTTCTCAACAATAAATAGGCCTTCGATCCTCATTGTAATATAGTTTAGACGCATGTAGCTGCCACATCTCTTCTTAGAGATAAGCTACCATTGCCCTAGTTGGTTTATTTCCATTGCTGTTTGTAAGCATATTTCAATATTTTACATTAATGCAATGAAGTATTATTTCTACTGCAACTTTGTGTTTATGGTTATCTCTGTAATTTGTTGCGTTCCTGTTTAAATCCGGGTCAGTGGTGTAAGAGCAGTTTGCTTTTTATCTGTTTTTCTTTGCACGTCCCCAACGAGGTCGGGATATAAGGAGTTAGGGCTTGAACTGGTCGAACCTTTGCATGACCAGCCTGACAAATCCCGATGGCCTCCCATGGCGGATGAAAAGAAAGATGAGGGGGCAAGAGATCCTATCAAAATCTTGCTTGAAGAAGCCCTCAAGCGACAAAGGAACACAATGATGGACAACTTTACCCAGATCCTTCAACGGCTACCCAGGGTTGATGCATCGGCTTCCAATAGCTACTCTGGAAATGCCACACCATTTAAGGTACAGGTTAATTTTGAAATCCCCATATTCGAGGGTCAGATAGATGCAGATTCCATCGATAAATGGTTAAATCTACTAGAGGGTTAATTTTCTGTTCATGATTTTTCTAGTCAGGAAAATATTATTTTCGCTCTTCTCAAAGCAGCTCCCCACATCAAGGATTGGTGCGAAACCTACTGCAAGAAGAAGCTCACTATTTTTAGCCACACCCACTTGGGATTCATTCCGGGATGCCATCAAGGAGCAGTACTACCTTGTCGGAAGCTATGAGGATTAATACATAAAGTGGACCACACTACAGCAAGGGAGGGATGAAGACATGCCGAAGTTTACCAATATTTTCCAATACCCTTCACACAAATTTGGGTATCAAGGATTCAGAGCAGCATTTGGTACTCAAATACATGACTACCTACACAAGTACATCTAGGAAGAAATAGAATTCCTGAACATCCCCTCACTCGGCACAGCATACCAATATGTCGTCAAGGTCGAGCAAAAGTTTAAATAGAAGAAGCGAGACTTTGGATCTGCGAATCCGAAGTAAGGGAAAGGTGCCCCCAAACCACAGAACAAAGGACAAAGCCAAGGCAGGGTGACCCAAGACAACCCGCCAAAGCTGCAAGCAAATAATAACATCGTGAAGCCGAAAAGGGACACAGGAAAGTGGTGTGAGTTCCATAAGAGCTCCACTCACAACACAACTGAGTGTCGGGCCAAGTAGTCACTGGTGGCCAAGCTAAAGGTTTCAGAATCAGATGCATGTTTCGACTCTGAGTCAGAAACCGACAAGGGGAATGACAAAGGGAAGCAGATTATCGATGTGGAGCCTAATGCCACTATCTGCAACCAAAAAGATACAGAATGAGGAACTGGAAGATCCAGAGGAGGAGGAGCATCTCTTCCACTCCCAGATGTGGGTAAAGGGCTCCCCTATATAGTTCATTATCGATAGCGGGAGCCAAAAGAACCTCATTTTGACAGAGGTCGTGAAGCGGCTGGGCTTACCGACCACAAAACATCCACAACTGTACACCATCGGGTGGCTTCACCAAGGACAGGATCTTTGCGTGAGCCAACAGTGTCACCTTCCATACAACATCAAGCCCTTCACAGATGAAGTATTGTGTGACATTGCTCCCCTTGAAGTTTGTGATGTATTATTAGGGCAACCATACTTGTGGAAGCGACATGTTGTGTATGAATCAAGGCCCCGTGCTGTTATTGTTACTTTGGGAAAAAAGTTGTACAGGATATCGGAGGTAGCACTGCCTACCGCCATCTCTTTGGTTACTGCAAAACAATGCAGTAAGCTCATTTCCAAAACTGGGAAATTTGTTTTCCTGATGATACACCCTCAAGGAAAGAAGAAGACGGTGGCCATGACCTCCAGACAAGGCCCCTCCGCACGACAACTATAGATGGACAAGGTCATGGAGGAGTACGAGGACATCTTCACCTCCTCCGCAGGGGTTCCTTTGCACTCCATCGATCTGACCCTAGGTGTGCTGCTGCCTAATGGACCAATCTATTAGCGCTCCATTCTGGAGAACGATGAAATCAAGAGGAAGATTCAGGAGCTGCTGTAGAAAGGTCACATCCATCCGAGTTCATCGCCCTGTGGGAGCCTGATCATATTGGTACAAAATAAGGATGGGACTTGGAGACTCTGTATTGACTATTGGGCGCTGAACAAGATCACTGTCCATAATAGGTACCCGATCCCATGGATTGATGACCTCCTGGACCAACTGAAGGGGGAAAATTATTTCAGCAAGATTGATTTGAAGTCAAGATATCACCAGGTACTAATCAAACCCTTTGATGTGTGGAAGACCACCTTCAAAGCCAAGGAGGGCCTTTTCGAATGGATAGTTATGCCTTTCGGATTGATGAATGCTCCTGCAACCTTCATGAGGCTAATGGATGACATCTTGCAGCCATTCACCAACTCATTTGTAGTGGTATAATTGGATGACATCCTGATCTTCAGCCAGAGTTGGGAAGAGCACCTCCACCACATCCGACAGGTTCTGCAAACACTATGACAACACAAGTTATGTGCCAATTTGGAGAAATTCACTTTTGGAATGATCCAGGTTCAATATCTAGGATACATTATTGATGAACAACAGGTGCATGTGGATCCAGCCAAGATCCAAGTCATTCGAGATAGGCCATCTTCAACCACTCTGACAGAGCTCAGCAAATCTCTAGGTCTTGCCAACTTCTACTCTAGGTTCATGTTGGGATTTTCTCATATCACGTGGCCCTTGAGTCAAGTCACCAAGGGAGGAGAGAAAGAAAAATTATTTTGGTCTGAATCTCAACAGAAGGCATTCACAGAGTTAAAAGATCATGTCTGCACGACACCAGTGCTCGCATTAGCAGACTTACAACAACCATTTGAGGTCGAGACAGATGCCTCTGACTATGCTATTGGGCAGTCCTTACTCAACACGAGCATCCAGTGGCATATCACAGTGAGACACTTTCAGACACAGTCCGGAAGTATCCCACTTATGACAAAGAGATGTATTCCATTGTGCAGGCCTGCCGACAATGGAAGCATTATATTTTGGGGAAGGAAACGGTCATCCACACAGACCACCGACCCTTGTAGTTCATAGAGACCCAAGGGAAATTGCAGAATGATCACCATCAGAAGTGGTCCACATGCCTACAACAATTCCATTTGAATATCAAGTATAAGAAGGGTAGCACCAATAAAGTTGCATATTGCCTCAGTCGACCACCGATCATGGCGTTAACCACCGTGCTCAACTCTTGTGGGCACGAGACTTCTGATTGGCCACTTCTTTATAAAATTGACCCAGAATTCGGCCACACATACCAGACACTTTTGGAGGGTCAGCATGTTCCAGATTTTCACCTCTAGGATGCCCTGTTATGCCACCTGGGTTACCTTTGTGTTCCTTCAAGCGAGCATGCCAAGATGATTTGGGAAGCACACTACAGTTGGGTTGCTGGGCATTTCAGGGTCGAGAAAATGGTGGTAGTACTACATAACTATTTCTATTGGCCAAATCTTCGATAGGATGTCGGGAAGTACATCAGATCAAGCACTGCCTGCACCATTGCCAAACCGACCATCAAGAAGCAAGGCCTCTATACCTCGCTGCCTACCCCTGGTCGACCTTGGGAATCCATCTCCATGGATTACATGTCAGGCCTTCCTTCCACTAAGCATGGAAACGACTGTGTTTTTGTGGTCGTCGAGAGGTTCTCAAAGATGGACATTATGGCGCCCTGCAAAAATAATATCACAGCAAAAGCCACCGCTAAACTCTTCTTTGAACTAGTGTGGGTACACTTTGGGATCCCACAGTCTATCATTTCAGATTGGGACAGCAGGTTCCTCAGTACATTTTGGTCCAGTGTCTAGTCAATGCTGGACACCAAACTCACTAAGTCCATAGCCTTCCATCCTCAAACTGATGGTCAGACAAAGGTTGTCAATAGGATGATCGTACACATTCTGTGCATGTACAACTCAAAGCATCCACGCACATGGGACGAGAGCCTCCCCTATGTTTAGCACAGCTACAACCAGGCTCTTGACAGCTCGACCGGCCATAACCTTTTCAAGTGGGCTTGGGATTCCAGCCACTATGTCCCATTGATGTGGCCATGCCATTTGCAGCTACTCACACAGATTCGGCTCATGTCCAGTCCGAAACATATAAGGAAACCAACTTCATCGAGCACATCCAATATATTCACCAGTAGGTCCATGAAATTATGGAGAAATAAAATGCCAAGTACAAGCAGTGACATGATCTACATCGGGTGCCACACAAGTTTCATGTGGGTGACAAAGTCTGGTTGCATTTTCAAAAGGAACACCTTACCAGAGCCTATCAGAAACTCAGACCACTCTGATATGGTCCTTACACCATTACCAAGGCTGTGGGAGACAATGCATTTGAGTTCAGCATTCCCCCATTCCTTGGCCTGCACCCAGTGTTCAATGTGGACCGCCTTCGGCCATACTTTCCACCATTACTAGACACATCCGACATTGCAGAACATCTCACACCCACAGAGTTAAATCCAGATTGCATGGAACAAGATCGGATCATGGACACACAGATCAAGCACACTCACCAACATAATATCCAACTGTATTGAGTTGTCAAAGCAGGCCAACTCCTTCACTAGTGCAAGTGGCTCACCAGGGACCAAGTTCAACATAAGTTTCCTCATCTCATGGAGGAACTCAACGCAATGGGGACCATTGCTTCCTAAGGGGGGAGGAATGATCCAATTGGATATTGGTTGCCACCTGCCAAGTCCACTTAGACCCCCACCATTGTTTCTTTCAGCTTTTCAGATTCCTTAATTGTAGCATAATTTACTATTTTTAGTAGTTTTTTCGGGTCGTGAACTTCCAGAGCCGTTTTGAGGCCCTAAACGATGTTTTTTGGGAAAACTCGGAGCAACATTGCTCATCTAATCAATATCATACTTAAACTTGATCCTTGACTCTTCTAATATGCACTATGCCCACAACTCTTCAAAGGGGGTTGAATACTTATTGGAGTGAATGCTTGTTGCAAAGCTACTCCATTATGGTGGAAATGCATTCAATGCACAAATGGTTACTTTTGAATCAGTAATAGGTTCCCTAAGTCCTTAGAGGTGGTATCTTAGTTGAGAGACTATCATGAGGAAAGATGCTACATCCTCATCTTTTGAATTCTTCATTCTATACAACTTATTATACAAAGACATACTCTGTCCTGTTGTACTTACAAAGTAAAAATTCAATAGCTTGTCATACATATCCTTGGAACTGTTCAAGTTTGCAACAAATGGAAGAATAGAATCCTTAATTGATTCAACTTTGATCCTTTGAGCCCTTAATTTCCCTTTCTTGTATTTTTCTAGTTCTCGAATCTTGTATTTTCTTTGTTCAGTGACTTCACCAGTAACATATTCAATTATATCTTGTTCCATGAGTATCAAGTCAATCCTTTTCTTCCATTGTAGATGGTTTGAAGCCTAAACAAGTTTATTTCTCTCCTTGCAGAAAGAACCCATACGACTTGAAGATTCATACATAGTGTAACAATATAATACTTACTTGATAACGAAGATTCTTCTTGATGATGTCTCCAACCTTCTTGATTATTTCAATACCTTTGGAGAGTTCTTGATGATGTCCTTGAAAGATGTTCCCTAGGATTTCTCCACCGATAGCTTCCAAGATTGATGTCTTGCAAATAGACTTCCTTTTTGTGAAATCAACACCCTCTTTGCGAGAATGATGTAGTATTGATCTTATTCAATGTAGAAACCCTAGATTAGAAGGGTCTTCTACCAAGGAGTCTTTAACCAGATCCCTTCAAGAGACAATTTTCTTTGTAGTCTTCTTCTTTTAGGTTTTGAGAGTTTCGTATCTTTTGATCAAAAATTCTTTCTAGTGTCCTTCCAATCACCTTCGTTATTCACCTTAGCTCTAATAGCATGTTAGAAAATGTAAAGTGACAACTATTATATCTTATTTTCCTTAACCTTAATATTTGTTTGTAAACTTAATAGATTTCTTGAGTTCTTTTAGTTAGATATTTCATCAAACAAATATTAAGAACATAAACTACAACAATAGAGGACACATATATTAGGCTCTCAGCTAGGGAAAAAACCCTCCAAGGGGAAAACCCGTAAACTCTTCTCTTATTATAATTTTCTTCAAGTGAGATACAAAGACCCAAGCCATAGTCCAACCCTTCTCTTAGTACCAAGCTGGACGTTCCTCAAGTCCTTCATTTTTTCTGCACCAACCAACTTGAATACTACAACTCCTCTTAAAGCTTTCCTCCAAAAACTTTGACCCTGTAATTTCGGCCTTGGAAAGTTATTAGTATTGTGGAATTTTAGTGTGTTTTTGATCATATTTTTAGACATAGACTTCATTCTGAAGTGCGAAGGAAAAATCAACATGGTATTAGAGCAACTTTGAAGGGACAACTAAATCACAGTGTGCACAATGTATAACTCAAGAAGGATTTGGTTTCCTTGTTGTTGAAGGAATAACAACATGGTGAAGTTGGTCACGATTCTGAAGTATGAAGTTATATTGGATGGATTGTCCAACTATAGTCCTTGGAAGGAAATGATTGAACTAGTCTTCTTGGTGAACAAGATTTGGGAGTTTGCCAACAAGGATATTAAGAAACTAACAAACCCTAAGGAGTTAGAAGTTAACAAGGAATTTGATGCAATGATGAAGCTCATCCTCCTAGACAATGTCAAATATAACTTGATACCTCATATGACTAGGAATAACGCTGCCTATGAGATGTGGAAATATTTTCAAGACTTGTTTTAGAATAAGAATGAGAACTAGTTTCTGGTATTGAGAGAGAAGTTGAAGAGAACCAAAATGTTGGATGGTGAAGGTGTGGCTTTGTATTTGATGAGATTTACTCAAGTTTGATATGAGTTTGATTTCATTATTGAAAATGTTCCAAATTTTGAGTTGTTGAGAACTGCTTTGAAGGTATTTTCCAAGGAATGGAAGTCGTTTATCAAAGCGATCATTGCTCGAGAAAAGATTCCATATTGGAACAGGTTATGGGATGACTTCATCTAGGAAGAAATTCGAGATGAGGACCTTCATAAGAAGAAGAAGTATTATGATGATAATGCAACTCTTGTAGGGAGGGTGAAGGGCAAGTAAAAGAAGGACTTGAGAAAGCTAAAGTGTTATACCTGTGGCAAACATGATCATTATGCAAACAAGTGTCCATAGAAGAAGAAGGGAGAGAATGAGAAGAGGAAGGGAAGGAAGTGGTTGGTGTTGTTACATCTTTTGAGTTGGATGAGTTCTCGAGAAGAATGGAGGAGGAAATTTCTCTAGTTTCTCATTTTTCCAAGGGTGCCATCGACGAGACTGCATGGTACATGGATAATGGAGTGTCGAAACATATGCCAAGTTCATGTGAATTTTTGAAACTCTAACTGAATGAGACTCGAAGTTTCACATGGAGTTTGGAGACAAGATTCAGAAAGCTATCATAGGGTCAGATGTTGTCCCATTTAGGATGGATTCAAGTGGGATGTTATGAGTTCAAGATGTACTATGGGTACAAGAGCTTAGATACAACTTGTTGTATGTCTCAGTGGTTAAGGTGAATTGTTTTGAGGTGATTTTCCAGGATGGGAAATAAAAACTTAGGCCCAAAGGCTCTAACTCTACTTGAGTTATCATTGGAGTTAGGGAGCATGGTCTATACTGGTTGACTGCAAGCCTATAGATTAGGGAAAGAAGCAAGCTCCTAAGATTCATAGGGAGACAAGTTCGAGGTGGAGTATGCAGGTTCAGAGGGAGAATCTACAACCTAAGAAGGGCACATGGTCAGTGTGGAGTAAGGAGACTTATATTGGAAAGAAGGAACCATGGAATGGACTGAAGGAATTTTAGGAGAAGAAGAAATGGGAATCTTATGGAAACAAGGACACTACCAAGAATAATGTGGTTCATTCTACAAGGTATGCTTCAATGGTGAATGCCAAAGATTGGGCTAGTGTCATTGATGATGACAAGTTACTTCCGAGTAGTGCAAGTACCCCCCTCACTAAGAGGGAGTGTTTAAATGTGTAGCTTGGGAGGTACTCCCACAACCACTGGGGGACTTGGTTTGTGAGGAGTTGGCCCACATAAAAGTGGTTTTGTGGGCAGTCTACCCAAGTGGTGGGTTTTGTACCCAATTTTATGGCCGCAAGACCAAGGTGAAAAATGATAGTTTATTCATTAAAAGCATGATAGGGTATCCTTGAAGGGATAAGGGGAACTTAGGGCTTCAATAGGGTGGAAAAAGACAAATGAAAAGGAGTTAATTTCTTAAGATAGTGGGATTTATGTGTAGGCTAAATTTGGCTTGGTCTATAAGACACAACCCTTGGAGTTTAATGTGCACCCCTAAGATCACTATAAGAAGAGGTGGATTCAAGTTCATTTGGCATCATCCAAGAGAGAAAATAATCAAGAGAAGAAGCACAAGAAGACCACAAACCTCAAGGATCCAAGTTAGAAAAATAGAGGAAGGACGAGTTATGTCTTTTGTCTTATGATCCTGCTAGCCAAGTTCAAGGAGGGTTGTATGTCGAAGTTCTAGGTATAAGTTTCTGTGGTAATCTTTGTCACAACTGAGTTAATTTCTGTGTGATAAAGGAGGGCCGAGACCCCTATTGATGGTGGAAGATAAGGTCAAGTGAGGGTCGAGTCCCCTCAAGGTGTTGTATAGAAGTTTTCAAGGTCGTAAGTAAGGTAATGCATGTGTGACTGAGGTGGCCACATGATCTGAGGTGTCCATAAAAAAGTGTTATCAAGGCTAACAAATTTAGTCAAGGGATGCCGAGAACTATGGAATTTTAGGGGCTATGGCGATTCCTAAAAAGGTATGTTTCTGGTCTTATGTTTGATGAAATTGATAAGGTTAGAGGTTTGTTCATAAGGTGTTGAACATCAATGCTATTAGATCCTAAGGACTGTGATATTAAATGATTTATATCTCTTTTAAGAGGAATATTTGTGTATGCCCTAAGAGCAGTGACTCATAGTAGTTAAGGGGTTTTTGAGAGGACTGTTTATGTAAGCGCTAAGTATAATCACCTTGGTGGAGCAAGTGGATAGTTAGTGGGAAGTCTGGTTGAGCCTAATTATAGTGATCCTTGGTGAAGTAAGTGGATTGTTCGAGGGAGTTTGATGAGCTAAAGATGCAAGCCATTTTGAAGTTGCATAAGTACTTGTGAGCAAAAGTCACAGAGGCATTGAAGCAACAATGATCTATGTGTGTATAGGTGGAAAAGGACCTACCATGTGTTCAAGGTACATGGAATGAAATGGTTGGTGTGAACGTTCCTTCAACAAGTAAGTCAAGTGTGTCTTGTTCAAGTGTAGATTAGTTGTCATAAGTTGTTGACGTCAAGCCCTAGTTGTTCTTGTATCAAGGCTAATTGTAAGGGCCATGATCCCTAGTACGAGAGCCCTATGTTTGTTGTATTAAAGTTGTAATATAACAAGTATTGGGTTTGCAAAAAATCTTGTGTACTACATTGATTCACTGCTATACATTTTCCGTTGTGCAAAGTGCTTAGTGCTGTGTAATTTTAGTGTGTTTGTGATCATGTTTTCAAACATAGACCTGATTTTGAAGTTACAAGGAAAAATCAACATAAACTATCGAAACTCAAAGCCACATATCAACACAGGATTGTCAGCACCTAGAAAAAACCAGAAAGGGAACCTGAATTGACATCCTATATTGTAGTTCCCGCACACCTGCTAAAATCTTAAAGGATGTATTGAAAACTCAAGTAACCTAAAAATATGTTGCATTGCATTACATCACATATGATCTATAGTCTATATCAACCTTGAACGTAAATAACTATTAATGTTGTGTGTACATACATACAATCCAAGTATGTCATTTAAGATAAATACCCTATCTATGAAACCTGATATGTCTGGAAAAAAAAAACTCCACTGACAATAGAAGTTATCACATAGTCTACTCGACCAATCCATACTCCTACTTCTCCACAAGCTTCAAATTATAGTCTGAGCCAAGCCATCCAAACCATGCCTCCTTCCCTAACACTTTCAACTCTGCATTCCCATGTTAAACTTCGAAAATCAACCATGATGACTTAGAATTTTGGACCATTTCTTGATTTGTGCGTGCCATCCTTACCCGAGGACCATGTTAATCTTCTCTATATCATTCCAATTTTATCAGATGTCTCCGAAGGGGCTATAACAAAGCCTATTTGCAAGTTAATAATATCCCATACTTTACAATGGATATTACAAGTTAAGAATATCCATGGTAAACTATGGGTGAATATCCATGAACCTTGTTATATTGTAAGTTTATTGTAAGTATTAAGTTTTTATGTACTTAGTAATTAAATTTAAATATGTTTACAAAATCATTATTTTAATTTATGGTGTAAAATGGATCTTAATTTATATTTACTATTTATATGTTATATATTTTGATGTGATAATAAAAACAAAATTACTATATATATATATATATATATATATATATATATAAGCGCCAAAATTTAAATGTTTACATGACACTGCAACATCTCCGCCATCCTAGGTTTTATACGAGCATAGATCCATCTTAATTCATAATCTGCCAAGGATCAAGATCAAATCTCTCAAAATGCAAACTTCTTTTTTAGTGGAAAACTTGAGGAAAGGTTTGCACTTGGACTTCTTTTTGAGTGCAAAACTTGAGGAAATGTTTGCACTTGGTAGAACCTTAGTTAAGAGAGACATATGCATTTGATTCCTCTCATCACTTGGTATATCTTTAGTTAAGATGAATCTATGCTGGTTTTTAATAATATTATTTTCAAAATGCAAATTTATTTTTGAGTGCAAAACTTAAGGAAATGTTTGCACTTGGTAAATCCTTAGTTAAGACAAATCTATGCATTTGATTCTTCTCATCACTTGGTAGATCTTTAGTTAAGATGAATCTATGCTGGTTCTTAATAATATTATTTATTGTGCCTAGATGAGCTCTACAACCCAATATGGGGTAGATGTAAGCTTAAATATTTAACATTTAACATTTAACAAGTTTAATCTAATGTTAATGTCAATGTCACCAATATAGGGGTAATGTGTAAGCATAAATGTTAACATTTAACATTTATACGTCCACTAAATTAAAAAAATAAAATAAAACATTAAAAAGAATAAAAAAGGGTTAAAGTAATAAATAAAATGGTATAAATAATATAAAGCCGATAAACATTTAAATGTTGGCTTAATTAATAATAAAAAAATAAAACTAAAGTCAATTTGTTATATTTTTATTTTGTTATTAACTTGTGAATAGGCTTTGTTACCATACTATGGGCCAACACGGTATCAATACCACATGCCCAAAAACCATAACTTCTTTATCAAAATATTTTATAACAATATGACATGATACTTAACTATGGAAATTTACCCTCACTTTACCATGGATATGCATTCCCAAGTTTACTTTGGATATTATTAACATGTAAATAGGCTTTGTTATAATACATGGGCCAATACCATGGCTTATCAATACCACATGCCCAAAAACAATAACTTATTTCACAACCAAAATATTTTATAAATATTTTATTTTAATTTAAGTTTATAACATTTTTTAATTAAATCTAAAAGGAAAAATGTTATCATTACTTTTAAAGTATATCTAAACCCTCTATCCCCACTACTACAAAAAAATATTCCCATAGAAATTAAATCAAGGTTTGAATAAAATTAAAAATGAGAATACTTTTATATATAAAGATATGAAATATATATAATATAAATAATATCACTAAGAACCAACATAGATTCATCTTAAGTAAGGATCCAAGCGAAGAGAACAAACAAATTGGCTAATATTCCCATAGAAATTAAATCAAGGTTTCAATAAAATTAAAAATGAGAATACTTTTATATATAAAGATGTGAAATATATATAATATAGATAATATTACTAAGAACCAACATAGATTCATCTTAATTAAGGATCCAAGCGAAGAGAACAAACAAATTGACTAACAATAATAGAGGAAAGATAGTGCATGATTGTTTTAAGTTTTTCATTATTGTATTTTCTTTGACATGGTTGATCCGTAGGTTTAATATTTTACAACCAATTGAGATTTTTTTTTGATACTTTTTTACATACACTATCATGGAAACAAATTTAAGAGAGAGAGGTGGGGAGAGAGGGAGGAAGGGAGAGAGAGAGGGAGGGAGACAGTAACAAAGTGGGAGGGAAAAGAGAGAGAGAAAGAGAGAGAGGGGGGGAGGTGGGAGAGAGAGGAAGAAAGACAAAGAGGAGGGGAAAGAGAAGGAGAGAGGGAGAGAGAGAGGGAGGAAAGAACAAAGACATAGAAAGATAGAGGTGGAGAAAGAGAGGGAGTGACAAGGGAGAGATGGGGAGAAAGTGAGGGAGAGAGGAGGGAAGATAGAGAAGAGGAGAGGAGAGAGATAGGGAAAGAGGGGAAGACAGAGAGGGGGAGGGAGATAGTGATAGAGTTAGAGGGAAGAGAGAGAGAGAGAGAGTGATGGGGGGGAGAGATAGAGGGAGGTGGGAGAGAATGACAAAGAGATGAAGGAAGAGAGAGAGAGGAATCAATAGAGAGAGAGAGAGAGAGAGAGATGGAGTTGGAGGGGGAGAGAGAGGGAGGGAAGAAGAAAGACACAAAGGGAGAAAGGTAGAGAGAGAGGGAGGGAGTGATAAGGGAGAGATGGAGAGAGAGTGAAGGAGAGAGGAGAGTAGGAGGGAAGAGGGAGAGGAGAGTTAGAGGGAGAGAAGGGCAAGAGAGAAAGAGAGAGAGAAGGGGAAGAGAGAGAGGGAGGGAGGGAGATAAAGCGGGAGGGAGAGAGATAGATAGATACAGAGAGTGTGTGTATGTTTGGGGGGTTATATGGAGAGAGAGAATAAGAAAGAGACACATAGATACAAATATAGATATTGTATAATATTATATAACCAACCTAGATCCATCTTAACCCTGGATCTATCAAGCATTGAGAGTGATCAAATCTCTCAAGGTGCAAACCTTTACTCAAGTTTTGCACTCAAAAAAGTGGTTTGCACCTGTTGAGATTTGATCCCTCTCAGCCCTTGATAGATCCAGGGCTAAGATGGAATTTTATCCCTCTTGGCCCTTGTAGGCTGGTATTATATAAATTTCACAACCCTAGTAGTATTCATATTTTTAATTTGATTAAAACACTGATTTAACCTCTATGGAATATATAGCGAGGATAGAGGGTTTAGATATATCAAATGAAGCAACAGGAAGACCAACATAGTTCAGAGCGCACATTTCAAGAAGGGGATCAAGTATTCTTGCGGCTGCAACCATATAAGCAAACATCACTCAAAGAAAACGGCTACCAGAAATTAGCTCCAAAATTCTATGGACCTTATCAAATACTTCAGCGCATTGGAGTAGTAGCCTACAAGCTGGCCTTGCCACCAACTTCAAAAAATCCATCCAGTGTTCCATGTATCATGCCTCAAGAAAGTGGTGGGGAACAATTGCAGAATTCAAACCAGTCTACCCGAATTGGATGAGGAAGGTTCACTCTGGCTCCAACCTGAACAGGTCCCCGATACTCGTGAAAGACATCTGCGTGGCCGCACGATCAAGGAAGTCCTCGTCAAGTGGAAAGACACCTCTCCAAAAGATGCGAACTGGGAACCAGCCACTTTCTTCAGTAGTTTCCGCAGCTTCAGCCTTGAGGAAAAGGCTGCTTTTGATGGGGGAGAGCATGTTAGGGTCCCACCCTAACCCCTTTATTTTTGTAATAAACCCAATAGGGTCGAGTCATAGTCATAGTTAGTTAAAGAGTCAATAAAGCCCATATTAATAATTGTAAGTAGTTAACTTGCATTTAAGAAAGGGACCACAGTTAGTTGCAAACGGGCCATAATTAATAAATAAAGTGGTTAACCCATGTTATGCAAAGGACCACTAGTCGTTAGGTTGTTGAAGGTCATTTATCTATAATTAGTCGTAGTTAGAAGGGAAAGATCGTCGAGTCTTATTTTGTAATCGAGCTCTGCTCTGCTGGAGGTTGCCCCCTCGAAGAGGTAAGCGAACATTGCTTTCATCTCTGAATAATAAAATACTTTCTGTTTTTCTCATTTTATTCTATGTTCTGGGTTGTATTTCTTCGCATTTTTGGTATTCTGGAATTTCTCACAGGTCAAGAGCATAACAAGTGGTATCAGAGCACTTTCTAGGGCCGTGGTACCTCCATTTTTGTAGATTCTTTTTTAGGTTAGAGACGTGTTCCAACGTCTTTAAACCACAAGATCTGTCGTTGACCGCATAAACCTGTGGATTTGGGGAGGCATTCATGCAGGAAATACATGAGGTGGTCATGCTTGTTGGACTCCCTTGTAACCCCTGTGGGTACCCCTTCAAGTAGTAGCGCATTAGATAGAACCGCACACAGACTGCACTTCCACGTACCCTCTGGGTATATAGGAAGCCCCCTAGGCCCACCTGAAACCTTGCCTTAGATAAGATGTTGGCCGTCTTGCTACTACAGTACACTGAGAACAACACTCGAGGAGATTACACGTGCGTACAATAGGGTAGCTGGGTAGTACGGCTAAGGGTACAGTTGATCCTCCTTAGTTAGTGCCCTAAAATATTGGGTTGAGTACTATTGTTGGACCCTTATGTATATTGCGATTTGTAGCACCTAACACTCGTTTGTGACCATAGTTCCCTCGACTCTCTGAAGATCGCCCATTATTTTATTTGCGAGATCGGATCCACTAGTTGGGGTTCTGCCGCTGTAGTACAATTCAGATCTAGCAATTGGGGTTCTGCCACCACCGCACCAATTAGATCCACCAGTTGAGGTTCTACCATCACAGTAAAATTTAGATCCATCATTTTGGGTTTTGTTGCCTCCGCACCAATCAGATCCACCAGTTGGGGTTCTGCGGCCACAGTACAACTCACGTTCAATAGTTGGGGTTTTGCATGAAGATCTGACGCTCTGCACAGTGAAGCTTGTTGTTGCTATAGTTTGGGCCTGATTTTCGCAAGACATTGGGCAAGATCAAGTTTTCTGGAATATTTCCATTACAGTAATGATCCACGGGCAGTAAAACTCCGTTCAGACGAAAAAAACAAAAAAACAAAACACCTTGAAGGAGAATCTAGCCATCATATTCACTTCCATGGAAATCACCAACATTCCCACCCCCGGCCACCCAAGATGGACATGTATAAATTTGATGGCTCTAATCCGGCAGTATGGGTAGCACAAATGGAACAATATTTCACCTTGAATGATATCCGCGATGATCAAACTAAACTACGTGTGGGGGCCCTTTAGTTGGACTAAGAAAGATGGCAATGGTGGCAGTGGCATGTGAAATGTTATCTTGGGAACATAACGTGGCAGGTGTTCTCCAAATCCCTTTGTGATTGCTTTGACCGAGAATCTAATTTTTTTAGCCATCTCACTAAGCTCCGATAGACAGGCACAGTAAAAGGCTACATTGCAGCCTTTGAGACATTGGCCTTCAGAACGGAAGGTCTAGGAGATGAATTCTACTTGGACTGTTTCATCAATGGTCTCAAAGAATCCATCCAAGCACATTTCTAGATACACCACCCACCTACATGGATAAATGCTTGCAAAAAGGCTATCGAGGTAGAACTTGCCTTAGCTGCCCAGTCTACTCGTCCAAATTTCGTAGCCAAGGGGTGTTCCGCCCAGGCTCAGGGCCCTACCCAAACACATAAGGTTCAAAAGGTGTCTCAAACAAAAATGGCTGAAAGAAGAAAACAAGGATTGTGCTACTACTGTGATGACAAATACTCCCCAGGGCATAAATGGAAGGAACCAAAATTATTTCAAATTGATGTTACTGCTCACAGCTCATCTCAGGAAGCCCCACCCTTTGGGGGGCCAAAGGACAAAGTTGAGGAAACCCAACAGGAAGATGATCTCACAGCTACGCTAGATGAACCAGTTATCTAACTACATGCTTTGGCGGGCATTTCTGCGCCCCAAACTCTCAAAATCAGAGCTTTCTTAAACATCGCCCTGTAGTAGTATTGATTGATAGTGGAAACACTCATAACTTTATCCATAAGCGAGTCGCTGAAGCTATTCATTGTTTTGTAAGGATAGTCTCTAATTTTCAGGTCCTTATTGTTGATAGGGGGACAATGAAATGTGAAGGACACTGTGAAAATATTAAACTTCAGATGTGAGACTAGCACCTAAAGACCCACATGTTTGTGATTAACATGGGTGGTTGTGACATTGTCTTGGGTGCTTAATGGATTCGCACACTAGGCCCAATCACAATGGATTTCCAGGAGTTATATATGAGCTTTAAGCATAATGACCACATTCATACACTCCGAGGACTCCAGGCAGGTGCTCCTTCTATTGTCAGCTCACATCGAATGGAAAAATTGTTGAAAAAGGGCCATCATGGAGTCATTGCGCAGTTTAATGCCATCCAGGCCATAGAATCCACTACTCTTCATATTCATCCTGAGATGCAGTAGGTCTTAAACCGCCACCAACAGGTATTTGAAAAACATAAAGAGCTTCCACCCTCTAGAGGGGAACATGATCATAGCATCACTTTGGTCCCAGGGGCCCAACCGCCTAATGTGCACCCATATCGATATCCTTTCACCCAAAAGAATGAAATTGAAAAAATCATCAAGGAACTCCTTGAAGCAGGTGTTATTTGTCCTAGAATCAGTCCCTATTCATCACCGGTGGTCATGGTGCTAAAGAAATATGGGGAATGGTGCATGTTTTCGGACTTTCGGGCCCACAACAAGCTCACTATCAAAGACAAATTCCCTATTCCGGTTGTTGATGATCTGCTTGATGAACTACATAGTGCTCAATTCTTTACCAAGCTAGATCTTCACTCTGGCTATCACCAAATACGTATGAAAGAAGTAGACATTCCCAAGACTACTTTCCGAACTCATGAAGGCCATTATGAATTCTTGGTCATGCCATTTGGTCTATGTAATGCTCCATCTACTTTTTAAAGCCTCATGAATCACTTGCTGAAACCATATCTCCGAAAATTTGTCCTTGTTTTCTTTGATGACATTCTCATCTACAACCTAACCTGAGAGAAACATCTTCATCTATAGACCTGATCTTGCAACTGCTTCGGAAAAACAAATTATTTGTCAAATTGTCCAAGTGCTCTTTTGGCAAGGAAGAAGTCGAGTATTTGGGACACATTGTGGGTCGTGAAGTTGTCAGGGTTGATCCCAAAAAGATACAAGCAATGCAAGTGTTAGAATTCCAAGAAACTCTCCTAGGTTGTAGCTCGGAGATGCCTGGTAACATATAAATTAAACTATTGTTGCAGGTTTAATGGAAGGAATGATGGTTTGGTTCAATCCAGATAACCACTTCTACTCTATTTCACTCCAGACATGCATGAACACCCTCAGAATAGAAGGCTTTAGACCACCAATGCTCACAGTTTAGATATTAGGTGAATATGGAGCATACTAACCACACCAGCAGATACACAAAACCATGTGATGGCCGGCTGCAACTAGTACAGAAACCTGCAAATCCAATCTATTAATGCAAAGACAGGATGAAAACTCTCCTGCATTAGATAGAAAGAAACTTGAGCAACCTATTTAGTGATGCATTCAAGATTCTAACACAAAGATAAGATGACAATTATCTAGTGCTAAACATCAATAGATCAAGAACACAACATATCAGGTACAAGCTTAAAACAGAGGAAAATGGACAGTGAGCAATTAACAGCAAAAGAAGCTTGTATTTGCTAAAAATGAAGATGAGACGCTGCAAGTGACAAAATGTCTACAATCTCCAGAAGTTGAACCTTACATCAAATGCCAACACTGATTACATCTTGCTCCTGGATATTTATAAATTTACATTACAATGGCACCTATCGTTTAGGTATGGAGGGGTCTTAATTGACAACCAACTACATTTAGTTGTCTGATGGAGTCTCTGAATGAGGTTGCATGCTTTACTGTGTAAATCTGATCTGCACAACTGCTATGCTGTCCTTTAGGCAGTTGGAATGCTTGCAGCAGCAAAGTCCATGACTAATAAATTCTGTTTCAGAACCGTGCTACGTCCTTTTCTCCCTTTGGCCATATATTCTGTTTAATGTGGTTGTTGGGGATCTTACTGTAGTTGATCCTGGTAGAGCTGGTCATTTACTTCTTCGAGCAACAAAATGGTCATAGGACGTGGGATGCATGGGTAAGTGGACAATTTGGGTGAGCGAGAAGAATGACCGTTGGATTGGGGAGATGAATGGCGAAGATGGTTCAGCGAAAGCTATAGACCGAGGTGGGAACGAGGTGCATCAGTGTCGTTGGATCTTCAACGGACAGATTGGACGGTCATCGGGCGACGGAGTTGCACAGGCGTTTAACGGGCGAGGGTTGTTTGGTCGGGCGGTAACGGTTTTCATCGCACCGCTTTCGAGCGTTAAGTAGTAAATGCCGCCAAGCAATTCCACTCAATGATCGACACATAGCAGTGGATGAGAGAGAAAAACCGCTCACATCGCACACTATAACTCGATCAAGTTGCCTGCACGATGTATGTGAAGACCATTAGATCTGGCGGAGATGATCTGATGGTGGAAATTGGTCGAGTGGGTCACCTTTATCGGGTGCGATGTGGGCCGTTAGATTGTCGGGGAATGATCAACGGTGGGAAAGCGATGCATGGTTTATGAGCACGTGAGGGCGTATGGGTAAGGTTTTATGGTTGATTTGTCTTTGCGCTTAGAGCTGGGGCCAAAAGGGACTTTGTCAGATTTTAGAAGGTTTAGTTAGGGAATGGGAAAGGTTTAGAGGTGAGCGGGGTGAAGGAAGAAAGGGAAAAGTGACCAATGTGAGCCCCCTTTGGATACAACCAAATAGACCATGCTTCTTTCTGACCTTAGAAAGTCAGCACTGCATAGTAGAGCTAATATTGGCTCCTTATGGGGATGAAAGCCTCCCTGTGAGGTTTCAAGAACCGTAGACCACTGCCTTTCATACAAAAACAAGATCATCAATATTTCCTAGTGTTCCATTGGGCATGGAGTCTAATTAAGCCTACACTAAAACTTGTAAAAAGAACATATTTACAATGTTGAGGCCTAAAGGCCTTAATTAACATAAAATTTCACAAACCACCCATTGACTAGGCCATAAAAAACTGTTTCTCCTTCCATACTTTGCAGCATGAAAGTGTTGTTCCCCTGGACCTGAGCAATGACAAAAGGTCTAGTCCACAGAGAATCGAACTTCCCATGACTGCCTTTCTTTTCCTTTAGTGCATCCCATTTAAGAACCAAGTCTCCAATTTGAAAATTGTCCATCTTTGCATTTCTGTCAAAGGCTTCCCTGATTCTCTTTTGATGTGCTACAGACTTTTCAATCAATTGATCTCTGATTTGATGCACTTCAGCCAAGTCACTAATCCTATTTGCCATGTCATTTTCCTCATTATGCTCTTCCTGAAAGAACTTGGCCACAGGGAGGGTCAATTGGATTGGGAATATAGCGTCAGTGCCATATACCAGCTTGAACGGAGAATTCCCTATGGATTTCTTGGTGGTCACCTTGTTAGCCCACAATGCAAACTTCAATTTAGAATCCCAGTTCCTTTTGTTGTCTTCCAACAGCTTTTTGATTATCCTTATCAGGCTCTAATTGGATGATTCTGCTAGACCATTACCTTGAGGGTAATATGAGGTGGAATGCGCTAGCTTAATGCCCATTGAGTCACACATGTCCACCAACTCTTTTGCCCTGAAGGCTGCTCCATTGTTTGCAACCAATTTGTGTGGACAGCTAAACCTAGTGAAAATGTTTTCTGTCAAGAAGTTCATGACAACATGGTGATCAACTTTCCTAGTAGGGATGGCCTCAATCCATTTAGTGAAGTAGTCAGTGGCTACTAAGATCCATCTGTGCTGGCCACTAGAATGTGGATTAATTTCCCCTATGAAATCCAAGCCCCACTGCTGGAAAGGGCCACTGGCATGTATTGGCTTCAAGGGTAAGGACTTCAACTGTTGTTTTCCTTCAAACCTCTGGCATTTGTCACAGGATCTTACAAATGAAAAGACATCAGAAAATAGAGTGGGCCAATAATACCCAACTCTGAGGATCTTGTGGGTTGTGGTTTTCCAATAGTGATGTCCTCCACAGATGCTGGAATGAAATTGATGCATGACCTTCACAGATTGTTCTTTGTCCAAACATCTCAAAAGGATTCCAGATGGATCCCTCCAATAAAGCAAGTTTTCATGAATACAAAACTTGGTTGTTCTGAGCTTAATAGTCCTAGCTTGGCTTGAACTAAGGCCTGGAGGAACTTCTAGCTTTAACAAAAATTGAGCTATTCTAGAATACCATTCACAAGAAGCTAGATTCTCAGCCAACAACCGGTCATGTCCTACTGTTGCTTCTTCTGTCTATCCATCCTCTGAATTTGTACCCATGCAATTTATGTCAAGCATTTTGCAATTTTCTTCAGCCATCAGCTGAGCAAGGCCCTGGCCCTTGACAAGCTTGGTGGGATTCAATTCTATGTTGAATTCAATAAGCTTTGCAATCCATTTAGCCCATCTTCCATCAACATCTGGCTGTGTTAGGAAATCCTTTATTGAAGCAGAGGGAACATATGCAATTACCTTGGAGTGCAGAATGTAGATTTAGAAAGATTTTAAAGATTTGATAAGAGCATAAGCCTGTTTTTCGATAATATCATACCTTAGTTCAACATCCCTTAAGGTTTTGCTGAAAAATGCCACTGGATGCTCAGAATCCCCATCATCTTTCTATAATAAGACTGTTGCAAGGGTGTCACTGGAAGCAAAGGAGAAGATATGGAACTCCTTGCTATAGTCTGGGTTAATCAAAGTGGGGGCTTCCATAATAGCTCTTTTGATGGCTTCAAAAGATCCTCTTGCTGCATCATTCCATTTGATCTCTGATCCCTTTTTCAACATAGAGGTGATGTGTTTTACCAATTCTGCAAAATTAGGAATAAACCTCCTTACAAAATTTATTTTGCCCAGAAAGGATTGGATGTCCTTTTTTGATCTTGGAATAGACAAGGTCTGTATTGCTTTCACTCTCTCTAGGTCAATCTTGACACCTGCAGTAGAAACAATATGTCCTAGAAGCTTGCCCTCTTCTAAAGAAAATTGTGACTTCTTAGGATTCACTGATATCCCAAACCTTTTGCACTTCAGAAAAACTTTCTTCAAATGCTGCAAATGATCTTGATGGGTGCTAGAGTATACTGTTATATCATCCAGGTAGACAAGGACAAACTTATCCTTCTCTCCTACAAATGCTATATCCATGGCTCTCTGAAAGGTAGCCCCAACATTCATCAGCCCAAAGAGCATCTTAGAGTACATAAAAGTGCCCCAAGGAGTGGTGAAAGCAGTCTTTTCTTGGTCATCTGGATGTATAACAATTTGGTTATACCTTGAAAATCCATCCAGGAAGGACATAACTTTGGCTCCTTAGACTTTCTGTAGCAAATGTTCCATCTTTGGCAGGGGATAGTTGTCCTTTCTGGAACATTTGTTCAGGTTCCTGAAATCAACACACAACCTG
>APFE030863401.1:3246-24223 GCA_000404065.3 Pinus taeda | reverse complement strand
GTCGCCAGATAGATGATTACAACCAGAAATGTGTCCAGACTTTGTCTATCATCAAAGTTGGATCTGTGTCGTTCTCCCAAGGAAGCTGAGCTTCAATCTCCTCTCCCCGGCAACGGTGCCAATTATGTTAGGATTCCAGGAAACTCTCCTAGGTTGTAGCTCGAAGATGCCTGGTAACATATACATTAAACTATTGTTGCAGGTTTAATGCAAGGAATGATGGTTTGGTTCAAGCCAGATAACCAATTCTACTCTGTTTCACTCCAGACATGCATGAACACCCTTAGACTACAAGGCTTTAGACCACCAATGCTCACAGTTTAGATATTAGGTGAATATGGAGAATACTAACCACACCAGTAGATACACAAAACCATGTGATGGTCGGCTGCAACTAGTACAGAAACCTGCAAATCCAATCTATTAATGCAAAGACAGGATGACAACTCTCCTGCATTAGATAGAAAGAAACTTGAGCAACCTATTCAGTGATGCATTCAAGATTCTAACACAGAGATAAGATGACAGTTATCTAGTGCTAAACATCAAGAGATCACGAACAGAACATATCAGGTACAAGCTTAGAACAGAGGAAAATGGACAGTGAGCAATTAACAACAAAAGAAGCTTGTATTTGCTGAAAATGAATATGAGACGCTGCAAGTGACAAAATGTCTACAGTCCCCAGAAGTTGAACCTTACATCAAATGCCAACACTAATTACATCTTGCTCCTGGATATTTATAAATTTACATTACAATGGCACCTGGTCGTTTAGGTATGGAGGGGTCTTAATTGACCACCAACTGCATTTAGTTGTCTGATGGAGTCTCTGAATGAGGTTGCTTGCTTTACTGTGTAAATCTGATCCACCAACTGCTATGTTGTCCTTTAGGTGGTTGGAATGCTCGCAGTAGCGAAGTCCATGACTGATAAATTCTGTTTCAGAACCGTGCTACGTCCTTTTCTCCCTTTGGCCATATTTTCTGTTTAATGTGGTTTTTGGGGATCTTACTGTAACTGATCCTGGAAGAGCTGGTCATTTCCTTCTTTGGGCAACATAATGATCATAGGACGTGGGATGCATGGGTAAGTGGACAATTTGGGTGAGCGAGAAGAATGACCGTCGGATCGGGGAGATGAATGGCAGAGATAGTTCGACGAAAGCTATAGACTGAGGTGGGAACGTGGTGCGTCAGTGTCATTGGATCTTCAGTGGACAGATTGGACGGTCATTGGGCGACGGAGTTGCACAGGCGTTTAACGGGCGAGGGCGGTTTGATCAGGCGGTAATGGTTTTCATCGCACTGCTTTCGGGTGCTAAGTTGTAAATGCCCGGGGCCGAGTGATTCCACTCAATGATCGACATGTAGTAGCAGATGAGAGAGAAAAACCACTCTCATCGTGCGCTATCGCTCGATCAAGTTGCCTACGCGATGTATGCGAAGACCGTTAGATCTGGTCGAGATGATCTGACGGTGGAAATTGGTCGAGCGGGTCACCTTTATCGGGTACGATGTGGGCTATTAGATTGTCGGGGAATGAGAAATAGTGGGAAAGCGATGAGGGGTTTATGAGTGCATGAGGGCGTATGGGTAAGGTTTTATGGTTGGTTTGGCTTTGCGCTTAGAGCTGGGGCCAAAAGGGACTTTGTCGGATTTTAGAAGGTTTATTTAGGGAATAGGAAAGGTTTAGAGGTGAGTAGGGTGAAGGAAGAAAGGGAAAAGTGACCAATGTGAGCCCCCTTTGGACACAACCAAACAGACCATGCTTCTTTCTGACCTTAGAAAGTCAGCGTTGCATAGCAGATTAACAGCAAGAATGGCCCCAACCAAAAACCTTGAAGAGTTTGAGGGGATTCTTGGGTCTTACTGGCTACTATCGTAAATTTGTTCGCAATTATGGTTGCATTGCTAGACCCCTCACTAACCTTCTCAAGAAAAATTCATTCCTCTGGACTACTGCAATACAACATGCGTTTGTGGCTCTCAAGCAGGCCATGTGTTCCACTCCAGTATTGGCACTACCTGACTTCACCAAATCTTTTGTGATTGAATATGATGCTTTAGGTATTGGTATTGATGTTGTCTTAATGAAGGAAGGTAGACTCTTGGCTTTCACTAACCAACAACTGAGTGGGAAACATCTGGGACAATCTACCTATGAGAAAGAGATGACGGCCATCTTACATGCAGTAGATACCTGGCGACCATACATATTGGGGCGACGTTTCCAAATCCGCACAGACCATTAAAGCGTCAAATATTTTTTGGAGCAACATCTATCATTGCCACAACAAAATAAATGGTTGTTCATAATGTTGGGATATGATTATGAGATAATTTACAAGAAAGGGCATGACAATGTAGTAGTGGATGCTTTATCGTTCCAATTTGAGGATGAAAGAACCCTGCTATCAATCTCTCTTCCCTTACCAAATTATATTGAAGAAGCCCACAAGGAATGGTTTTCACACCCCTTTCTCTTCCAACTCATTAATAACTTGAGAGAAGATCCTAATTCCTTAGTTACCTACTCTTGGAAGGATGATATTCTTCGCTACAAGGATCAAGTAGTTATATCGCTGATATCCACCCTCAAAACTTGCATTTTGGCATAGTTGCATTCATCTCCCACTACAGGGCATGTAGGCTTTCAGAAGACTTATGCTCGCACTCGTCGTTATTTCTTTTGGACGGGCATGAAAAATGACATTCTTGATTTTGTAGCTAAATGTGTTGTGTGCCAACACCAAGGAGAAACAGTCAAGTTACCAGGAACCTTACGACCATTGCCAATCCCTGCCTCTGTCTGGACGGATATTTCTATGGATTTCATTATTGGTCTCCCAAAGTTGGGCAACAAATCCGTCACCATGGTGGTTGTGGATAGACTTTCTAAATATGCTCATTTTTGTGCTCTTACCCCCACTTTGGTGGCTCAAGATTTCATGGACCAGATCTTCAAACTGCATGACATGCCAACTTCCATTGTGTTTGATCGTGACTCGACTTTCACCATCAAATTTTGGCAATAATTTTTCAAGCTACAAGGCACCCAACTCCAAATAAGTCTGCCTACCATCCCCAAACTGATGGTCAAACTAAAGTAGTCAACAAATGTTTGGAGACATATCTAAGGTGCTTCACTTCAGAAAAACAACATCAATGGGTACAATGGCTACATTTAGCTGAATGGTGGTATAATGCTAACTATCATGAAGCCATCAAGATGACTCCATATGAAGCAATGTATGGCCAACTCCCACCTTCACCTATTTCTTATATCCCTGGATGCTCTAAGGTGCAAGCAGTTGATCAACTCCTACAGAACCGTGTTGCCATGCTAGCTTGTCTCAAAGATAATCTCCATCAAGCCCATAATCGAATGAAGCAACAAGCAGACCAACATAGTTCAGAGCACACATTTCAAGAAGGGGATCACGTATTCATGCGGCTGCAACCATATAAGAAAACATCGCTCAAAGAAAAGGGCTACCAGAAATTAGCTCCAAAATTATATGGACCTTATCAAATACTTCAGCGCATCGGAGTAGTAGCCTACAAGCTGGCTTTGCCACCAACTTCAAAAAATCCATCCAGTGTTCCATGTATCATGCCTCAAGAAAGTGGTGGGGAACAATTGTAGAATTCAAACCAGTCTACCCGAATTGGATGAGGAGGTTCACTTTGGCTCCAACCCGAACAGGTCCTCGATACTCATGAAAGACATCTGCGTGGCCGCACGACCAAGGAAGTCCTCGTCAAGTGGAAAGACACCTCTCCAAAAGATGTGAACTGGGAACCAGCCACTATTCTTCAGTAGTTTCCACAGCTTCAGCCATGAGGAAAACGTTGCTTTTGATGGGGGAGGGCATGTTAGGGTCCCACCCTAACCCATTTATTTATGTAATAAACCCAATAGGGTCGAGTCATAGTCATAGTTAGTTAAAGAGTCAATAAATCCCATATTAATAATTGTAAGTAGTTAACCTGCATTTAAGAAAGGGACCACAGTTAGTTGCAAACGGGCCATAATTAATAAATAAAGTGGTTAACACATGTTATGCAAAGGACCACTAGTCATTAGGTTATTGAAGGTCATTTAGCTATAAATAGTCGTAGTTAGAAGGGAAAGATCATCGAGTCTTATTTTGTAATTGAGCTCTGCTCTGTAGGAGGTTGCCCCCTCGAAGAGGCAAGTGAACACTGCTTTCATCTTTGAATAATAAAATACTTGCTATTTTTTCTCATTTTATTCTGTGTTCTGGGTTGTATTTCTTCGCATATTTGGTATTCTGGAATTTCTCGTAGGTCAAGAGCATAACACCCATGGACATATGTTATACATTTTGATGTGATATGTATATTATGATTTTCCTTTATCTAAAAAAGTGTTGGTAATTTTATTAATAAAAACAAAATTACAATATAACAAATTGATTTAAATATTTTTATTACTTTTAACTTTTTATAAATAATTGAGCCAACATTTAAATGGTTACATTCATTAAGGACACTACAACATCTCCCCCATACTGGGCTCTATATTATTTTTAACCTTTTATTATTTTTTTATTGAGCCTATATGTAAATGATTACAACCAAACATTTACACCACTACAACATCACCCTATACTGGCTGTAGAGTGCCTCTATGCGCAATGATAATGTAAGCATTGAAAAGGGAGAAGCTTCTTGATAAGTCCACCTTCCCTTTACTATTTCCAAATTGTTTAGTCCAGCTTTCAAGTTCATTTCAACACACATCCTAACCACAACTTTCACATGTATCTTCTATTTCAACACACGAGCCTAGCCAAAGATTTCACATAACCCCATCCGCTTCTCTTTTCTATATCTTCGAACCCAAATATCTTCCCTCTTATGAATCCTCAATCTTGGTTCTAGTAGGATTTCCACACCCTATCCCCAACAATTCTTCTACTGTGAGAACATGTTCCTTTGTTTCATGCCAATTCTACAACCCCAAATCCAATCCCATTAACATAGATTCAAGCTCTTTCTCAAATGGAATGGCTTTCTATGTCTTCAAACCCTAACATATTCCTTCTTAGGAATCTTCAACCTTGGTTCTAGTAGGATTTCCCCACCCTATGCCCAACAATTCTTCTAATGTGAGAGCATGTTCCTTCGATTCACACTGATTATCCAACCCCAAATCCAACACCATTAACATAGATTCAAGCTCTTTCTAAGATGGAATGGCTTTATAAAATGGAGAATTAAAGGTTGAATATAGAACACGACACGTCGAAAGTGGTGGGGTTGGAGCTACCCCCAATGTTGGATGGAAGATCGATCCACTCACTAGTGGGAATGTGGGGCTAGCACTAATGTTGGATGGAAGAACAATCCACTTGCTAGTGGGAATGCTATCACCAGGATTGTGCTTACCAAGATTGTGCGAAGCTCGGTTGAACTTGGATGCCCTTTGGGATAGTTCACCAGGATTGTGCGAAGCTTGGTTGAACTTGAACGCCAACCCCTCCCCATGAGATGATTGTGCAATGTTTGGTCCAGCTTGGATGTCCCTTTGGATTGTTTAATTTCCCTGAAAGTAGCTCCATCCCCAACCCGTCTCCCTAAAATTTGAGACTAAACCTTATACAAACCAATTAATTTATACCTCATCAGTAATATTTAACAAACTTCTTTGATCTAAAATGATAAACTCCCTCAACCACATTCATTGACATAAATGAGAGATGTACCACCGTTTTGTACAACCTACATCCTCCTCTCATGTTGCCACTTTGTAGATATTAAATCCCTCACTGGTCTTCTTGTGTTTTCAGAGGTTTTATCATTCTTAAAGTATTTTGGCCCCTCCGAAATTCGTTTGACGATCTCCATTGACGCTGCCTATAACGGATCTCTTGGAAAATCCGCTAATCTCTTCGTGCATTTCTCCCGTCCCATTATAAAATTATGTTAGCTCTATCTTTGTTTCGTGGTGTAAAGAAATAATTTAATTAAACGTAAACTTAAAGAATATTTTTGAATTAATTATAAATTTTGGATCTTATTATAAAATTTGGTTAGCTCTATCTTAATTAGTCAAGCGTAGATTTCAAGAGACAGTTTTGAATCGTAGATTTCAAAAATATTTTTGAATTAATTATAAATTATCTTAATTTTTAATAAATTTGTGTACAAAAAAATTAATTATTTAATGGTAGATCTCAAAAATATTTTCAGAGATATTTTAAAATTAAATATAGATTTTGGAAATATCTAAAAATTTAGAATCCATTAAATTGGAATTTTAAATTCCCAGATTCAATGACGCAAAACACACGTAAATTTTCAGCTCTTGAGCTATATTCATTTTTAACAATGGCTAGTGCGAAAGTTACCACAGTTGAAAAAAAAAAGACAAAGAAACTTACAGTTGCTCCAGATTTGTCAAGTTCCCCAACTCTGGCGGTATAGTCCCGGATAAATCATTCCAATCAAAACTCCTGCAAAAACCAGAACAAACCTGCACGCTATAGTCCATCCTTAAATATTTATTGATTCATCGATGCGAAATGAAATTGAAGCAGAGAAATGAGATTACAGTGATATCAATTTGGTGAGCTTCCCAAACTCCTTTGGAATTTCACCAGACAAATTATTTGTTCCGAACGACCTGCAACATTAATCCAACAGACATTCACAGTCGAATCCTCCATAAAAACATCAACGGCGAAGAATCAATGACTTACAGATATTGCATGCGAGTCAAGGAGCCCAGCGATGCAGGGATGGATCCATGCAGAAGGTTGTATCTTAAATCTCTGCGAGTTCAAACAGCACAGTTAATTTCGATAAAAAATTTCAGATTTTTTCGAACTGATTAATTATATTAGATTTTTCATTTTTGAACTATTTAATATGGTTCATCTTCAAAACAATTAATTCTTATTAATACCAAACCAAAAATAGCGAACTTTCAGAATTAGCTTACATGCTTTCCAGGTATGTGAGATTAGCCATCTCTGGCGGAATAATTCCCGGCATTTCTTCGTAAAGAACTTTTCTGCGAGCAAAGGCAGAAACACAGAGCCATGAATCCAGATTTTCCAGTACTCTAACTTTTGGAAAATTGATGATCTGACTTACATTTTAAGGACATGGCAAGTGGTATTTTTGTTGTATACACAGTTGCAGATGACACCAAGCTCCCCCAGCAAGTTATCAAGAGTATACCAGGAGGGATCGCGGCTGCAGGGGTCCACGCTGAAGTTCCATTTGGTGTTCCCCATCTTGCTTGCTATTATTCTTAGAGCCTTAACTGTTGAAAATCAAAGCTTGTAATATGAATTCCCAAAAGTGATATTAGATTGAAAAATGCATGCAAACGGAATTCGAAGCCTCACCTTCCTTTGGATCGGTGACTTTAGCGGCTACGCAAAAGAAGCAGCAGTGATGCAAGACGGCATAGCAGAGGACGAGGAGAAAAACTGTGGAACGCGAAGGTAACTGAAAATCACAGAGATTTCGCCTACCCATTCTGAAAATGCTTGGAAATTGAAATTGCAGATGTTTCAGTGATTTGTAGGCATTCAGTATTCTTATGTATATGGCAGATGCAGAGAATATTCAAAATTTGAGTGAAAAAAGTATCTTGAAATTTAATGGTAAAAATAAGAATGGACTATTTTAAAATATTTTTAGAATTGGTCATAAGAATGGACTATTTTAAAATATTTTTAGAATTGGTCATGATGTGATTTAAAGAATAAAATTAATATAGCAAAGATTAGAATGAATTCTCATGAGTTTTATAGTGAAAACAGGTACTTGGACAGTTCCTAAAAAATAGAATGTTAAATCAAAATAAATAATTTATTTCTTTAGGTCGGATAGACCAATGTTTGGTCTAGATGGACGTTAACCATCATCATCATCATCATAAATTTAAAATATAAACATTATTTTGAGATATTACCAATATTTGTGATCCACATTAATTCAAAATATAAACAACTTATTGATTTAAAAAATATCAGAAACCTGATTATCAAAAAAACCTAAAACATATTCATATTTTTCCAAATGTTATGAGATTTTTTCCATTCAAATTGAAAATGACTACCGAATATATTAACAAGATTTAAAAAATATCAGAAATCTGACTATCAAAAATACCTAAAACATATTCATATTTTTCCAAATGTTATAAATTTTTTTTCATTCAAATTGAAAATGACTACCGAATATATTTACAAGTCTATTGAGCCATTAATATGCGTGGCAGGGCATCTCACTGCTGAATAATATACCTATTTAAATCCCATGCCTGTTTATACTACCAAACTTATTAATGGATCAATAGACTTATAAATATTAGTGGACGTTAGTATTTTAATCTAGCTAAATCCAACCATAGCAATATACTGCTAAACATATTAATGACTCAATAGACTTATAAATATTAGTGACCATTAGTATTTTGGTCCCCCTGTCTTGACCTTGACCACACTTTGGTCCCCTCAATCCTGTGTCTTAACCTTGACCACACTGCAATGAAAGTGGCGTGTCTCATTGGTCCCCCTCTGTCTTGACCTTGACCACACTGCATTGAAAGTGGCGTGTCTCATCGGTGGAGCCAGGCCATTTAAATACTCAGCGACTTCTCTGTAATATTGTTTCGAAATGGCGATTCATACTTTACAGCCATGTAATTTCTTTTAAATTTATATAATTTTAATGTTTCAAAATATTTTTAAATGGTTTATTTATATATATATATATATATATATATTTTGGAAAATATATATATATAATTTATATTAGAATTGTAGTTTAATTTTAGATTAAATGATTTTTTCACAATAATTTTTTTGATTAATTTTAATTAAAATGTGGTGAAGATTTTTGTTTAGAGAAAAAAATTCACAGTATAAAATTTAATACACTAAAAATTAAAAAATATACCTTCTATAAAAATTAAATTATTATTATTTTTTATTAAAATTTTAAAATCTAAATGAATTTTGAGAATTTTTTCAATAAATATTATTTTTATTTATTTTAATATTAACAATTTGTGTCTATTTAAAATGATTAAAAATAATGAAAAATAGAATGCTTAAAAACATGTAAATAAAATCTAATAATATGAATAATAAAAATTTAAAACTAAAATGTAATGTGAAAAATGAAATACCAGATATTAGCAAGTTTTTTTTACATATGAAAAAATTTATATATCAATCATTTTCATTCAACACAATGTATTCCAAACCATAATCATTACAATTATAATGATAGCTATAGTCCAACTCCCTAATAGCTATCATCAAATAAAATTATGATGATGATGATGGTTCACCTCTGCTTAGACCAAACATTGGTCTATAGGACCTAGAGAAACAAATTATTTATTTTGATTTAAGATTTTATTTCTATACTCAAAAAGCTTGGAGAAAAGCTTCCCAAGCTCACTATAATTTTGACATTGTAAAAGACTAAAAAAATCAATATTGTAACAAAGATTGTGAAAAAAGATATTTCAAAATTTTACACTTTTAAATATAAAATTTAGCATTTTATTCTTTAATAAGAAAGTTCCAATTTTTTTACTAAATATCTTGGTAATTTTTTTTGTAAATATACTTTTTTAAATATAAAAATGCAAACTATCCTTAGCCATAAGGAAAGCTCATTTTTTTTTAATAAACATCTTGCTAATTTTTTTTGTGACTATAATTTTTTAAATATAAAAATAGCAAACCATCCTCAGCCATAATTCCCCACCGGGATGGATGCTTCTATGGATCTATTCTACCCTCCTTGCTTGCTCGTTTATTAAAGGAGACGTATAAGTTGTTTGGGAGCATCGTGCTCCGTGGTGAGCTTAGTTGCTCGGAATAGCAACAAGGTTGTTTGTAAGTCTGACCGAATCGTAAGTAATTGATTTCATAAACTTCAATTAATTTAATAAACAAAATTTTCGTCCGGTATTAAAATCTACGTATTATATTGTGAATCTAATTATGGGAATTTAATTGTACCATGATTTTTTGTTTTTTAGTTAATATCAAATTTTATAATTATGTATGTTTTTTTGGTTAATATGAAATTTTATAATTATGTTTAAAGTATAGAATTCAAGTTTTTAGGTGTATTTTAGAGAGTTGAATTTATTTATGTATTCAATTTTTTTTTAAACAATAAAAATCATATTCTTTATTTTTGATGAATTTTAGTGAAAAAATCTATTTTATCTATATATATATATATCATCCATCAAAATTTATTATATAAAAAGAAGAAATAAATAAATTATTTTAACGTTTCTGAAGCTAAAGATAGTCTATGGGATAGAATGCTTTTCATTTGCTTGATGTATTCAACTCTTTTTCTGTGAAGCTTTACAACAAATACTCCCAGCTTCTCAACAAACCCCTGGCTAAATAGATTACCCCAATAGCTAGCTGCCAACATATTTGCATAACTTTCCATGTTGTCTTTGAAGACCTTGCATTCTAAAATGAAATGTTTTTTTGTTTCCACTTTTCTGGAAGAACAAAAAATGCATACTCTTTCCTCCCACACTTCTTTTGGCCTTTTCCAGTGCCCTGCTTCACAACGGAGTTGATGAGAATTAGTCCTTAACTGAGCAATAAGAATTTTGGCTCTCCAAGAGATATTGGCCTCTATGTATGATTTTGGTTGATATCTATGAGTGGGATTAAACACTTCAATATAGTACTTTTTCTTTCTTCCTATCTCCTTATCCCAATTACGCTTGTGGAACTTATCCATAACAAAAGCTTTTATCTCTTCGCTGATTATGGGACACATGTTCAAGCAAATATCCCATTTACTAAACCATTTGTTATTTTGCTGAAAGACAACCTTAGGCCATCTACCCTCTTCCATTTGCTCATTTTTTAAAATACCTTATGACTTGCACCATAACAATTGCTTCAATAGGAGCGGCCCTTGTTTCACTTAACAAGATAGCATAAGGAACTGCACTTTTAATCTTGAATTTGTTTGTAATCAAATGCTTTTGAATTTTCTTGATTTGTCTCCACTACATGTCGGATGTACTGCTGGCTAGTTCACAACCATAAAGAATCACCGGAATCACTAGAAGCCCAAAAAGGGTTTAGTGGTTTTCTAGTCCCATAACTCTGCCTCCCTACACCTATTTTGAAAAACTTAAAATGCTTTCCAACCCCCCAAAGTTCTTTTCTTTCTACAACCATCCCAGCTTAGATTTTTGCTGAAGTCAATTCCGAGGTATTTGTAATCCGTAACTTCTTCTAGAATGTTTCCTTCAAAGTAGAACCTATGCTGGTTATGTTTTCTTTTTTTTAGATAAAACCACTACTTTCATTTTGTTGATATTGACTTGCATCCCCACACTTCAACAAAAATTCTTAAGAGATAGTAAGTTCTCTTGCAAACCAAGAGCCGATTTAGCAATCAGGATAAGGTCATCTACATACAAAAGAAGCCTTATAATAAACTTTCCCAAATCATATACCATCATCCCCTTGTGAATTTAACCACTCCTCAAGCTTGTCGATATATAAACCAAAAAGGGTAGGAGACAATGGGCAACCTTGCTTGACCCCGATATCGCTTCTAAAACTTTCAAAAATGCCTGTTGAAGTTCTAATTTTGACTTTCACCTCTTCATACAGCCTATGCACAACTGCTCTCAAATGTTAGGAACCCCAAGTTCCTCCATTCTATGCCAAAGCTTATCCCTAGAAACCGTGTCAAATGTTTTTCTAAAATCAACAAAGCAACAAAATACTTCTTCCTTTTTCTCCCAAACTTTTTAAATGATGTTCCTTAAAGTTATACAATGATCAACTGTGAAATGTTTAGGTCTAAAACCTGCTTGTCCTTTAGCATGTTTATCTCTTTCCTCTGCCTACTTGCTAATTTTATTTTCTAGCATGCTTCCAAATAGCTTTGCAAACAAAGGGTTTATCATGATGGTCATATAATTGGAGGGATTATTGATGTCACCGCTCTTGAAAAGAGGTATTACCAGACTAGTTGTCCTATCCGTGGGGAGCCCCTGTTGTATGATGTTGTTGAAATATTTTATAATGTGAGGTGCAAGGATTTTTGAGCCCCACTTTAGATATTCTGCTTGGAGCTCAGCTAAGTTTTTTTGCTTTTCCAACACCCAAATTCTTGATACCCATCTCTACCTCTTGCATCGTGAAGAGTTCAGTATTAGTGTTGACCAAGGGGGGAGGGTCAACCTTGGGATCCTGCTCATAGAGTTGTCTTGCATAGTCAAACAATTTAGAAGCTGTAATACTAGTTCCAATTTGTATCTTTCTCAATTGGAGCTCTTTCCAAAATAATTTGGGATTATTTTTCCCAAGGAAGATTAGTTCTTCCCTCCTCGAAACCATGAAATCAACCTTTTTCTTGCTTAATAACTGTTTGTAAGATTTGAGCTTTATGTTATCCTTGTTTGACTCTTTCCACATTCTCCTTGCCTTTTTGCATTCCTCGTCAAACCAAGCGTTAACCAGAAAGATATTTGTTTCAGAATTCTTAAATTTTGCTCTTTTGCACTCTACAAGTGCGCATTGAATTAAATGCATTAATTCATGACTATGAAGGTCGTGAATTGTGATTTTCTCCTTCTCGAAGAGCCTCTCTAGTGTCATTTTGAAGGTATTACAAATATATGGAGTCAAAAGAATTATGCCCTTTGAGAGATTTTGTTGTACATGCTGAATATTTGACTCTAGTTATATCTTTCCATTGCAAGAGAAACTTAAATAAATTGGCTTGTGATATGATTTTAAGTCCCACAGCTGATCTCCAATAAAAAATTCCTCCATTTTTTCACACAAACCATGAGAACAAATTACATAATCTACTACACTTGATCCATTGTAAGTATTGCAAGTGAAATTACCGGACTTTGCCCATCTAGTCAAGCCATTACAAATGACTAAATCAAAGGCCCCACATAGAGTAAGCAACTGTTCACCAAAGAGATTGCAACCCTTGTCCTCTGAAATTCCTTCCCACCGATGATTACTCTCTTCTGTAAGCCAAATAAGGTCACAATATTCTTTACAACAAAGAATGCTAGTTTGCTCACTTGCAGTCCTAACATTGAAATCACCCACTATAAGGACTTCACCTAGCTGAGAATATGTTGCAATATCCACTTTTAAGGCTGCAAATGGATCTTTGTGGTTAAGCCCTCTACCTTTGTGGATTTTTTAAACTGCGGCGCAAAAGAGCATGGTACAATTCTGATGTGGTTTCCATTTTCTGATATTTTAAACCAAATGAATTACTTATTTGAGTCTTCTTTTTCTAACTGAATGAGACAACCTTCTTTCTCCCTCAACAAAACCATGATATCCCCATGCTCTTTTCCATTCCCTGTTGCCTTGTTCCACATTGCCATATTCCAGTATCCTTCAAACAGAGGTGTCTTGCACCCTTCATGCTCATGTGTTTCTATGAGGCAAATTATGTCTCTACCTTCTGTAATAGGCCCTAACCCAGGTCCTCGTCTCCATGGGTAACCTCTGCAGTTCCAACAAACTAATCTTAAGGAAACTTGGGTATGACTTGATTTCTATTTATTTTCACATGCAAGACTCACATTTGAGCCTTTGTCCTTGCTTTCCCATACTGACCTTGCTTCCTGATTTCCTGTTGAAGAGTTTGTTGCTTCCTGATTTCCTATTGAAGATTTTTTTGCCTCTTCTTTATTACCATCTTGCTGCTCTTGTTGGGCAGCGGATCCCCCCATAACGGATTTTTGGGGTTTAAAGACCAGTTTTGGGTCAATGTGATGTAAAGACCCCACAAAATGCGAGCAGCGTGAGAGTCTAGGGTAGTCTGCCCTAAAATATTGTAATTTAATATAGAATGTGTCAGCCTACCCATGGTCTGCAGACCATGGGAAGGTATAAATAGAGCGAGGCTCTAAGGATAGAAGTCAATTTTGAGATCTGATCTTAAGGGTTATCGGTTGTTGAATGCAATATTCGCTCTGAGTCTGTAAGTCTGATTAGTGGGTCATAATAGTAGAAGAGGCTTTGTAGCTATGTGCGCATAGGCCTGGTAGAGCCTGCAGCTGTGTGCGTGGACCCCTGCAGCTGAGTGCACAGGGAAGAGTTGGGATTGTAATGGGACAGAAGTTAATAAAAGCTAAGTTGATTATGAAATATTATGCATCCATTCGTAGATCTGTATGTTTATGCTTATGTTATATGTTTATGCATCTGTTACAGTTTATGATTGCATGCATGTCTATTTATGTTGAATGATAAATGAAAGTATCGAGCCCCTATAATTTAAATCAATATCTATAATAATAGTAAGCGCAGTAAAGGGTAAAGATAATTCACGCTCTTCATTTAAGCCGTGCGAAGGTAGTTGCACTGGACGTACAATTGCATGGAAATAGCGCAACACGTAAAGCGGGATCGCAAGCTGTCCAAGACCCATCAAGACATCCCAAGGGTGCAGAAGCCTAGTTCCAGCACCCTCCCATACTACCTCGGGTGACACCTCAGTTCGTGCTCCACGAACTATTGCCGAAAGGGCCAGTAGTTTTGGGATTTGTTTGGCTAAATCACTTCTGAACCTGTGTCAGGCCCCATCAAGCCAACAAATGGTTCCGTTGCCGGGACCGGGATCTGCCTAAGGGATGTCTAATGTCGGAACACTGGAACCCTACGAAGGAGGAAATTGAAGATTGGTTGGATCAGAAGCTTCACGAGTTCGTAACATAGGAGAACAAGACTCCAGAAATATCCGAGAAGAGGTGTCTGTATCGCTCCGTATATACATAAATCCACGAGATCTTCTTCGCGACCTTCTCTTCAGAGCTGTATGATTGGATCGTGAGGTTAGCCGACAGCCAGGGAAGGTACAAGCTCGATCAACCGATAGTGTGGACTCCAGAGTTAGTGCACAGACTAGAGGCATCAGAAGATAAGATCGCACGGGTCGTGGACCTTGGCTTGACCAGATAATAGGAGGGTCTATCATTGAGTTCGCGTTAGACACAACCATGAGTTATAGTGAAGTAGAACGACGCTTTCTCAAGGGACCACGAGGTAGGTACGTCAAATCCCTGAATACCTAGATTAAGATGCTGTTATGTGAGAAGCGGGTTATGCGAATACATTAATGATTGGAACAACGCAAAGCGAGAAGATCTACAAAGGGATCGAAGGGTTGGGAAACAATCCTTTAATTTCACCACCGCAAGCAAGCAAGGAAGAACACGCTCGGGCTTCCTCGAGAAGTTCAGTCAGTTTGATAAGACAGCACATTCCGTAGCTATCACCTCCCCTTACGCCATCACCCACTTCACCTACCTCACCTCCATCTTCAACCACCCCACCTCCACCAAACCCGTAGTTCAACATGGCGAGTGCAATCAAGCTACTCGTATTCAGAGGAGTAGGGAACGAGGACCCGGATCAGTTCTAGTTCGTGGTAAGAGAAGTGTGGGAAGCATAGGGGGTTGCGGATGACAACATTAAGAAGGCCACGTTGGTGAACGCGCTGTAGGATCACGCGTTGACATGGTATATCAAGCACTCAAATGATCACCCAAATGTAGGAATAGCGGAAATCCAGAATGCGCTGAACATAGAGTTTAGTCGGTCGAAATTAGAAACACAGTCGATCACCAGAATTAAAGAGATCGCGATGCTTCCAAGCGAGACCGCCTAGGATCTAGATCAGAGACTAAAAAGTACGATTTGCGAGGCTAATATGACACTAATGGATGCACAACACTACACGTGGTTTGTGGTGTCTTTGACACCACACCTGGGGACGGTGCTGTGACAGCAGAAGCTCTCAACCCAAGCAGAAGCATTGGAAATGGTGATGAGGTTGCATGAAACACTGATATAGGATCCGAGGTTGGGAGTCCAACAAATCCACGCGCAAATACAAAAGCAATGCTTGGAGATGCAGAGTTTGAAGCAGGATAGGGTGCCTCGGCCAGAAGCGCATGAAGAAGTGTGGTGTATAAAATGTAAAGACCAAGGCCATGATAAGGATCACTGTCTAGTATTCATGAACTACTTGGCAGGAGGGGGACCAATGCCATTGAGACCAGAGGCACAGGCAGGGCCAAGCGCAACACCCACGCTTTGGTGCGCGATCTGTCAGGTGGGAGGAAAGCACACGACGGACAACTGTCACCTGTTGCAGAAGTATACACAGACTTCGCAACAGACTTCGCAACAACTGTTTTGAGCATAGGAATAAAATCTTAAATCAAAATAAATAATTTATTTCTTTAGGTCCGATAGACCAATGTTTGGTCTCGGTGGACGTTAACCATCATCATCATCATGATCATCATAAATTTAAAATATAAACATCATTTTGAGATATTACCAATATATGTGATCCACATAAATTCAAAATATAAACAACTTATTGATTTAAAAAATATCAGAAATCTGATTATCAAAAAAACCTAAAACATGTTCATATTTTTCCAAATGTTATGAGATTTTTTCCATTCAAATTGAAAATGACTACCGAATATATTTACAAGATTTAAAAAATATCAGAAATCTGACTATCAAAAAAACTAAAACATGTTCATATTTTTCCAAATGTTATAAGATTTTTTTCCATTCAAATTGAAAATGACTACCGAATATATTTACAAGTCTATTGAGCCATTAATATGCGTGGCAGCGCATCTCACTGCTGAATAATATACCTGTTTAAATCCCATGCCTGTTTAAATCCAATGATAGACATATACTGCCAAACTTATTAATGGATCAATAGACTTATAAATATTAGTGGACGTTAGTATTTTAGTCTAGCTAAATCCAACCATAGAAATATACTGCTAAACATATTAATGACTCAATAGACTTATAAATATTAGTGACCATTAGTATTTTGGTCCCCCTGTCTTGACCTTGACCACACTTTGGTCCCCTCAATCCTGTGTCTTAACCTTGACCACACTGCAATGAAAGTGGCGTGTCTCATGGGTCCCCCTCTGTCTTGACCTTGACCACACTGCATTGAAAGTGGCGTGTCTCATCGGTGGAGGGAGGCCATTTAAACACTTTGCGACTTCTCTGTAATATTCTTTCGAAATGGCGATTCATACTTGACAACCATGTAATTTCTTTTAAATTTATATAATTTTAATGTTTCAAAATATTTTTAAATGGTTTATTTTATATATATATATATATTGAAATAATTTATATATAGGATTGTAGTTTAATATTATAGAATTAAATGATTTTATTTCTAGATTAATAATTTTTTTTTTGATTAATTTTATTTAAAATTTGGTGAAGATTTTTATTTAAAGAAAAAATTTCACACTATAAATTTAATCTATTAAAAATTAAAAATATACCATTCTATAAAAATTAATTATTTATTATTTTTATCAAAATTTTAATAAAATCTAAATGAATTTGGAGAATTTTTTCAAAAAAATATTATTTTTACTTATTTAATATTGACTATTTATGTTTGATTAAAAATAATGATGTTAAATAAAATCTAATAATATGAATAATAAAAATTTAAAACTAAAATGTAATGTGAAAAATGAAATACCAGATATTAGCAAGTTTTCTCTACATATGAAAAAATTTATATATCAATCACTTCATTCAACACAATCTATTCCAAATCATAATCATTACAATTATAATGATAGCTATAATCCAACTCCCTAATAGTTATCATCATAATTGATGATGATGGTTAACGTCCGCTCAGACCAAACATTGGTCTATCGGACCTAAAGAAACAAATTATTTATTTTGATTTAAGATTTTATTTCTATGCTCAAAAAGCTTGGAGAAAAGCCTCCCAATCTCACTATAGTTTTGACATTGTAAAAGGCTAAAAAGGTCAATATTGTAACAAAGATTGTGAAAAAAATATTTCAAAATTTTACACTTTTAAAATCTAAAATTTAACATTTTATCCTTTAATAAGAAAGTTCCTTTTTTTTTTTTTATAAAAATCTTGGTAATTTTTTTATGACTATAATTTTTTAAATATAAAAATTGCAAACCATCTGATCAGGGGCTCATGTCCCAAGTGTCGTAAAATGCTCAAAAATGAAAGTGCTTAGAACTAACTCAAACCTAAATGGACAGATAGAGCTCGTCTTCCTGATTCCGGCGCCGCAAACGGTTCGAAAAACAGTCACCGTATGAGAAAGTTATGCCATAAACAAAATCGCCCAATAACCCTTAATTTTTGAATTTTTCAAAAAAATTTAAAAAAGAATATTCCTTGAAATATTCCATGGAATATTTTTTTTAGGCAGCAAATGGCAGGATGCCACGTGGCAAGGCCGGAGGCTGCCACGTGGCCCAGGGTGACATCAGCAGGTGGGTGCATTTCCAAAAGTTTTAGTCGACTTGTGGTTTGAACCAGCGCTTTACCATTCCACCACACGGTTGAGTCATGTTTTGTTGGTGGGATAAATATTTCTTAATGTTTGAATTCATGTAAGGCGGGAAATGAAGGGGGCCAGCCCGATTCCATGTGACCCTCGCCCCATGATGCAGGAGCATCCAGCTCTGAGGAGACTTAAGAGGCTGACAGTCTCATGAAGAATTCAGAAACAAATTGTCGTTCATTTTGACTGGGCAAGTGTTGGGCTTGTCGGTCATTTGATTTTACTTTTACTTGACTTTATTTTATTTATCTGTTAAGAGAACTTAGGAGTTGTAGAGAAACACTGTTGCAGTTATTTAGCGAACTGATAACAGGACACAATAATTAATTAGTTCTTCACAGGTACAGTAGTTAGAGTTAGTTCAGAACTGACAAAAAGCAGTTGTTTTTTTCTGTTAAGTCAGTTTTCTTTCAAGAACAGTTCAGGACATGGTATTAAAAAAGAGAAAAGACATTATGTAGGGGTTCTTCCCCCAAAAAGAAAAAGAGAGAAAGTACAACATTTCGAATTTGCATTTTTTTTTAACAGAAATACTATTTCAAGTCATTACTTGTCCATCACTGTAAACATAAACCCATATTTATGTTATTTCTATTACTGTAATATTAAATGTCAGATGAATTATTAGCATTGCAGAGTTGCCATGTCAAATGATTTGTTCTAACAGAAACGAACAAGCGCAAAAGTAAACCAAGAGGTGGAATACAGAAGGATGCTACCCGTGAACAGAGCATTCGAATAACCGACGAAGCGACAGACCACCGCCAGTGTCCAAGTCAACACAGGGGAATACCTATCATCAACAACCAAATGGGGTTAATGCCCGAAAGAAACATCCATAAAACGATGAACTGAAACACGAAAAGGAACAAGGGTTTGAGTGGAGATTACCTGTGAACCGAACTGGGGTTTGAAGAAAACCTGGAGGTGTTCATACCTATTGACCAGTGGCAGAGAATTGTTAGAAGAAGGACGACAGCGAACCCAGATCATATAGCAAGGAAAAGAACCCTTACCTCAGGCGAACAAGCGGAGTGTTGGAGTGAAGAGCAGTCCTGTACCAGAGAAAAACCAGTTAAATCTTGGAAAATCACAGACAGCGTGAGCGCCAAATTAAAACATAGAACCTGTGCCTAAGACTAACCACAATATTGTATAGAGTAAACAGTCATTGTTACAGGTTCCAAGAGTACCTACCCATAACCGCAGAGCACCAGAATATACAGGCAGGTCACTACCATCAGACCGAAACAGGAAACTCAAAGGTTCATAAAAACAATTGCAGACAGAGCTCTCCAAGCAGCGGCGGAGTGAGAATGAGCAGGTAAGCGCGGGTAAGTGTGAACAAAAGACGGAGCAACCGGCAGGTGTAAGGCGACGACGGGGAGATCCGGGATAAACCCTAAACCCACAACCGAGGCATCGTACTTCACATTTAATATAACATTAAAACGCGTCCAGGACACGGTCATATCCGAGAGGGAGCGAGGAACGGCGGGAGCCACCATAAGTGGTATCAGAGCAGGTTTCTTTTGAATTGGAAGCGATGGAACAGGTAGAAGGTGAAGGAGAAGCAGCAAGGAAGGAGGGAAGAGGAAGAGGAAGAGGCAGAGGACGACTGGTGCACAGGCTAGTAGATGACGGATTGCGAGAAGAGATCAGAGTTTTGCGAGAGAGATTGGCAGTGATAGAAGCTGGAGGAAGACGAAACCCAGCGGATAACAGTGATGAAGAGGCAGTTGAGCCAGAGCAGGATGAGTTTGAGGGGATAACACCAGAACTGAGGTTGTTGAAATCAGTTTTGCTATCCAGCCATAAACCGAAGCATGAGTTGCCTACCTATGATGGAAGTTTATCGGCAGAAGTGTTGTTAGACTGGTTAAGTGAAGTGAACAAATTCTTTGAGTTTGAGGAAACCAGCGAAGACAAACAGGTGAGATTTGCCGCCACCAAGTTGAAAGGACATGCGTCCTTATGGTGGGACAGCATTCAGGCCGAAAGAAGGAGGTTAGGCAAACAGCCAATCAAGAAATGGGCTAGGATGGAAGCAAAGCTGAAGGAGATGTTCTTACCGAAGGACTATCATATAATGTTGTACAGGCAGGTACAGAACCTGAAACAGAGGGGAATGACTGTGAGAGAATTTACAGAAGAATTCTACAAGTTGAATCTGCGAGCAGGATATGTGGAAGATACCTCAGAGAAGACAGCCAGATATGTAAATGGCTTGAGAGGGGAGATTTTAGACGAGATTGGTATCCTTTCACTGCAGACATTAGATGAAGCCTATCAGTTTGCACTGAAGGCTGAAGAGAAGATAAACAGAAAGCAGAACTCCCGGAGAGGAGGTGGTTCTGGCAGAGGAAAAGGTAAAGTGTATGGCAAAGGGAGAGGTACAACCTCGAATGAGGAAGGCAGCAGCTCTAAGTCTACTGGTACGGCAGAGAGAGACAACAGTAACAGGGAAGGACGACCAGCCCAGAGAGGGCGAGGCTTTGGTCGGGGCAGAGGAACTGTCCAGTGTTAC
>APFE030863383.1:66017-94341 GCA_000404065.3 Pinus taeda | reverse complement strand
TTTTTCCTTGGGTCAATTCCTAAGGTATTAATTCCCTAGGTGACATTTGAGGGCTAGACCCAAGAAAAAGTGATAAAAGGTGAAAACGGTGAAGGAGATGACCACCCTTTCTAGCGATCAAGGCCTAATTCACTTGGGGATATGGATTCAAGGATGATGATGAGTAAGAACTTAGTTTCTTCATCAAGGAGGCCTGAAAAGTTAGCTTCATGCAATGTTGAGAGAAATAAAAGAAAAGTGACCTTCAAGCATTTATAATTTAAATAAAACGATGCAATCTTATCAGGACAAATGATCTCTACGACATTTCATTCATATAACATTGGCCCATACATTGAATTAGCTAAACCATGCTCAATTCTAGATTTGGATTATGCAACAACTAGCCCTAATTTTAGTTGTATGCAACAACAAGAATAATAGCATCAAAATTCTCTTACAACACTATAGATTATATCTAAAGAACAAATTTTTTACAAGACAAATATCCAAGACTAGATAAATAGCTCAAATCCATATCCCAAAACTCTTCTATCTCCAAACAATATCCTCCAAGGAAAAACTGTGAAGTTCCTATGATTTGAGATATCCCAAGTCAAGTGATGATACAAATGAATGTATCTAACATCAATATATAGCCTCATAAGGAATTTGAATTAGCCTATGGGCCTACATTAGCCCATAATGATAAAAAAATGTGCAGATAAAACCCCTATTAGTGACAAGCTCACAAAACTAGCTCACAAGTGTAAAAATAAGCCTCACAAGGGGCCAAGTAATAATATGTACATGTCGCAGGGCCCTCTAAACACATAATAATATGAAGAAGTTCCATATTGAGGAATAAATTCCTCAGAATATGATGCACAAGAGGGTTTCCCCTTATTGTATATGAAGTAGACTTGTGGTGCTCCCAGTGGGTTTGAGGGCACATAAATGACCCCATGGGTCTCCATATGAATCAAAGATTCTTGTAGATCCTCTTCAAGGGTCCAAGTGGTGGAATGGATGTTTCCATGACACTGTGCAAGTCCTGGGAAACCTATCAAGAGTGTGGGCTCCTGCGGGGACCTGCTGGGAATAATGTACCAAGCATATCACCATCATCACAAAAGTGGACTGTTAATAGTCTCTGATCATCCATGAAGATCTGTGGAGTGTGGTTTGCCACTATGGAGGCCAATGTGTCTTTATGCACACCCTACATCCACCAATGTAGACCTCTGGGGGTTAGGATCCTATATAGGGAGATCAAACCAAAATGGAAGCCACTTGTAATCCTGCATAAGATCCAATGTGTCACCTAGGCTTCGAGTACAACAATTCATTAAAATAATTGGGTAAAAGAGTTTAGAAATCATGGATTACAAGGTGGGCACTTCATAATGGAATGCCCTTCTGTAGTGAGCTTTAGCATGTGCTAGTGTCTCCAATCTCCGAAGGGGGTTAGCAGGGTACCTTATTAGGTGGTTTCAGCCCTTAACAAAGATAGTATGTCCAAGGTACATTGCTCTAATGGGGGTGGCAAGTGGAAAATAAGTGGAATGGAATGGGGAATGAGAGGGGAAATCTTGGGCCACATAGTGGGGCACAGGGGTAGCAAGATAATGGGAATCCCACACCTGGGTATGTAATGTGTAGGAGGGAGAAATCATTGTACATGAGGTGCCCTAACCTTGATTTTTCCACACTTCTTTATATTCCTTTTTATTTTTATGAATTTCTTTAATTAATTACTTGGGGTTAAAAGGAAAGAGAACGATATGTAAGATATAACAATGATTACCACCTTTTAGGTGGGGAAGTTCATTTCCCTCCAGGGGTTGGGGCAATCATGGGTTCCTGAATGATAAAGGAGGCTAATCTAGGGCCTATGGAACTAGGATGATGGCCATGGATTGGGATAGATCTCATGCATTGGTGTTTGTCCACATGTTTATTATTTTTTCCTCCCCATCTTTTGCATTTTGTGGTACAATTGCCTATTAAATGTGGCCAATTATGCTTTTCACCTTTTCTTTTAATTACTTCAACCTTCAAGGCATCATTCTAGGACTGACCCAAGGTGGGGGCAAGGGGATAGGGGGTTGGTCCTATGTGGACTGAAAATGGAAATGTGGACCCAGTTGGGAGAAAAGATGAATGGGGGTATAGTGAGTGGAGAGGAAGTAATATGTGCGAGTAAAGAAGCAGGACCACGCACCAAAAGTTGGGGTTTCCTAATTAGTACCACCCTAGAACCAAATGGTGAATAAAGGAGATCCCACGAGACTAAGATACAAGGGTAGCAACCAAAAGATATTAAGGGGGCAAGACCACAAACTAAGCCCACTCTTTCCGCCAAATCCCCCCATCAATCCATACCTAGAAATATCCATGATAGGTAAACCCAATACTAAATTACCAGATGACAACACATACCTTTAGATTCAGGAGGCCCATCTTTAAAGATACGATCAATATAGGTGGGTGAAGGACCAAATGGATGGCTCATGTGGTAGAGAAATGGCACAACAAGCTACTAGGAAGCATCAAGGGGTTGCTGGCTACTGACTGAGGCTCAACATGGAGAAAACTTTCTCTTGGGGATATCACCCACAAAGTGGTTAGTAACATCTAGCTCCAACTGGGACGTGATCTCTCGAAGAAGTCGATGAGGTTACTCGAATGGGAGGTCACGGTAACTCCAACAATCTCTTGGTAGACTTATAATAAAACCAAAGTTTATGGAATCTTGGATTAAACTAGTGTAGGAAGTAGTTGTTTAGATGAAAATAATGGAAATGCATATTACAAATATAAATCACTGAAAATAAAGCATTAAAATTATGATCTAAAAAAACAAGAGTAAAATGAATCTTATGGAGCATAGCCAATAAAAAAGAGGCCTCTAACTTAGAGGTCCTAGTTGTCCTTCCTCATTATTTCTATTCTAACAAGATTAGTTTCACCATAAAACATATCACAACCAAAGTAGTAAAATGCATAAACACAATTTCCAGTTCAGCGCTTAATATAGAAGGAAGATGCTCTAACTTAGATTCCTTGGTTGACCTTCCTTGCTTAAAATCAATTACTGAAAGGAAATCATTCAAAAGCATAAATGAATCATGGCATATAATGAATCTATTCAGAAAATATTCACCAAAAACTATAAAGAAAACAACAATATAAATATTCACAATTATGCACAAAACTACATTGCAGTGTACTTATCTCAGAATGGGGATCCTCCACCCTTGCTTGTTACACTTGAAACTATCAGCTACTGTAGATCAAAAAATCACATTCCACAACAAGAAAAACAAGAATATTGAAGAGAAGTTCCTCAAATTGAATTCAGAAGTAAAGATGGCTCAATAGTCATGATAAATGTTCATAGTTACTAAATAGTTGTGCTTAAATAAGCCAAAAATATAACAAACTCGACTAAAATAGTTGTAACGACCAATGAGAATCCTAATACATCTAATCAGGTCAAACTCATCCCTTTTTCTTCACAAAATATGGTAGAATCCCACTAAATCACAAAACTTCCCCTTTATTTAGGGATTTCTGGGTGACTGGTCAAGTTTGACCAGGCATCCTTGGTTCCCATACTTCTCGAATATATATTCCATTTCCACCCATGTGTCCTGCACATATGACTTTAATGGAGCCATTACGATAAATTCTGTTCTAGTCAAAAAAAAAAAATTTAATACCCAATTTTTACTAAAATTTCTAAAATTTAAAAGGAAAAATTATTTTACCTTAAAGTGAAATAAGAGGCAAAAATATGGGAAAATGAGCATGGTATGATGGCAAGGGATGATATAAAGATGGAAAATTCATGGTGAAAAATACTCAAAACTATTGGCCAATAGTGGGAAAAAATTATCTCCATTCAAGTTAGAGGGATGTCCTTGGAGAAAGAAAGTTTGTCATTCTAGAGGTTTAGGGCTCCCTTTCTATGTACAAAATCGAGGAATGAATGATTACTCTCGAGAAATCCTCATCACCATCATTTCTTGTAATATCATGTTTTGAGATGTCACATGGTTGTGATGAGAGGGGAATGAATTGTGAGAGAAAGAAGGAATGCAATACATAGGTCTCTTAATGTGATGGTCACAGTGTGGAGGTGAGGTTGCAGAGTGATCATAATCTCGAGGATGGGTCAAAGGGGATAAAGTATATTCAATGAAGGATTCCTCCTTGACACCATATTCAGAAAAGGGAATATGGGCATGGTCACTCGAGGTGATATCAAAAGGGATGAGGGACTTACTTAACAAAGACTAAATGTGATGAATAAGAAGGAAAGGCAAAGGGAGGGTGAAGTGTCATATTTAATGAGTTTTCCTTCCCCATAACCCAAAGGTTCAAGTGATTTGAATACATAATCATAAGTTTGATAGGTAAGAGCATCTTTCTTTCCTCATTATAAGTATTAAAGATTGGGCTTTCATTAAAAGGAGAGTCAATCACTTCCATCAAAGATTGTGCTTTTTTATGCAAGGGAAAATAACATTTATCCTTCCCAAGGGCATCAATGGGTATCTAATCACAAGTAATGTCTAGGATAGAGGAAAAACCAATCTCAATCTCGTACTCATCAGTATCATAAATGGGAGAAAAATCAAATTAGGGCCCAAAAATATCCCATTTATCCTTTTCAATGTGGAAATAATCTCCAATTTCATTCTCCAAGGAGCTCATGGGGCCACCTTCCTCAAGGTTTTCAAAAGGAGAGTCATCAGAAGTGTCATCCTTGAGAAAGGTAAGGTCGGTATATTTAATTTCTATAACTTCAATGTCCTCAACACATGTGCTCTCAAAATCATCCTGCCTGTCTTGCACCCCCAACGAGGACTCATGTTCCCTAGAATCCTCAAATTCTTCACTATGTGTTTGGTGTTGGTTAGGATGTGATTCATTCCCTTCTTTATATAGGGAGGACTTATCCACCTTCATTCACTCTCGAAGAATGACATCCAAGGTATTCACTATGTGGTCTTGATAAAGCGCCTCCAAAAGAAGGTCATCGGTAGGACACTCTTTATATTCACTCTTCATGTTACAGAGCCTTTCCAGTTGCCCAAAATAGTGGGAAAAAACCTCTCGGAGTTACATGTGGTCATCAGTTTCCTACAAGAATTTTCATATTCCATCATCCATTCTTGCAATGTCTAAGGGGTCTCAAGGTTGATATCTTCCTCATTATCCTTAGAGGACATGCTTTTCACTTCATGAGTCTCTCCTTTGGAACCACTATTAAAGTATGCATCAATAAGAGGAACTTCTTCCAACATAAAATCATATTTAATATCTTTCTCCTCTCGAAGGGCCATATCTAACATTAGGGATATGTCCTCATGAGATTGGAACCTTGGCCCTTCATGCAACAAGAACTATGTAGTCAACATTGCAAGAGAGGGAATTATTTTGGGTGTACATGATTCGAGCCTATCAATACTTGGGGTAATGGATAGGAGAAAAATTTTCATTTGGTCACAAGGTTGAGATATATTTTTCTTTGAAAGGAACCTCACAAACCTTACCATGTGGTTGTCTACGGAACACAAATCCCCATTGAACATTGACATATTCTTCACAGATTTTGATGAAGGGAATATTGAGGTCCCTGTCATATCTATGGCGGGAAAATATGTGGTCAACATGTTGTTGGTTCCTTAATAGCATGGGATTTGCAAGGGTGAACGAAATTTCCTTAACAAATGCTTGCTTCACTGTACAAGCATTGACTTTTTGAGTTCAATGAAGAACTAGGGCTTCATTCTTCCAATACAATTGCCAAAAGATATATCAATAATGTGATATGGGGAAAAAAATGCATGTTTCGATCCCCAGGAACGGTGCAAACAATGTTACCACTCAAACTAGCATGGGACCTAAAAGGGGTTCCTAAGAGGGAAATTGCAAGGTTAAGGGAAATGGTGGAGGCTTAGCCTACTATCACCACAGCTAAGTCTCCCTGCTCTTTACAAATTTTCACCAATGGTAGGAGTCTCCATAGTCCAGGGATCACTTGTAAAGTATATGTTAATGGATGGGTGGAAAGTGTTGGGCATCAGATCCCCCCACAACATGTTTTTGGGCTCAAAGCCCAAGTTTTGGTCAAATGTATTGTAAGACTCTGCGAATTGCAGGTGCAGAGTGCGACGTATAGGTTGAGTCATAGCGTTGTCCACCCTAAGTTTTGTAATGTAATGTAATGTCATGTCAGCCTACCCATGGTCCGCGGACCATGGGATTGTATAAATAGAGTGAGGCTCTAAGTTGTAAAGATAGCGAATTGGAGAGAGATGAGTACAAACGGTTCGAGCATAGCGTAAGAGTCTATGTGTATTGGGTTGTAGTAGTAGGAAGAGGCTCTGCAGCTGAGAGCCCAGAGGCCTAGTAGAGTTTGTAACCGTGAATGAAGAATAATAAAGAGAAGTTGATTCCAATTTCTATGCATCTGCTTGCATTCTATACATTTATTTTGTTTTGTTTATCACGCACACTTATATGAATGTTGGATATACTGTTAAATATCACTAGACTTACACAAATAAGTTAAGTAATTGAATAATAATAGGTTAATAGTAAGGAACTTGGGTAATAATACGGATCATGCCTTGAGTAAGGTTGCGAGAAGGCAGCATAACAGGTTGCTAGGGACTAATAGATGCACACAATGATGTGTGCACAGTGTCAAACTGCAGACCACCAGAGTTCATCAGACATTCCCAGGGTGCAGAAACCTGGTTCTAGCACCCTCCCATACTACTGCGGGTGGGACCTCAATTCGCGCTCTGTGGACTATTGTCGAAAGGGCCAGTAGTACCGAGATTCGTTTGGCTAAATCACGTCTGAACCTAGGTCAAGCCCCTTCAAGCCAACAAATGGTTCTGTTGTCGGGACCGGGATCTGCATAAGGGATATCTAATGTCGTGCCATTATATTCCAACAAAGAAAGAAATTGAAGGGTGGTTGTACAAGAAGATTCACGAGTTTGCGGTGAAGGAAAATAGAAATCTGCGAGTATCTAAGGAACAGTGGTTGGAGCGCTACTTTTATATGGAAACCCACGAAATTTTCTTCGCATCCTTTCCTTTTGAGTTATATGAGTGGATCGCAAAGCTAGTAGATAGTCACAGAAGGTGTAGGCTCGATAAACTAATCATGTGGACTCTGGAATTAGTGTGCACACTAGAAGCATCAGGAGATAAAATCGCGTGAGCTATGGACCATTGGCTCGACCGAATTATAGGAGGATTTATCACCGAGTTCGTAGTAGACACGACCGTCAGCTACACTGAGGCAAAGCGATGTTTCCTCAACGGGCCATGAGGTAAGTATATCAAATATTTGAACACTTGGATTAAGATGTTATTGTGTTAAAAGTGGGGTATGCGAATAAATTAATGTTTGGCACTACGCGAAGTGGGAAGACCTACAGAAGTAGAAGTAGTGCAGAAGTGGAAACTAGTCCCTTAATTTCCCGCTTGTGGGAAAGCGAGGAAGAGCTCACGAAAGTATTTCCCAAAAGTGTGGTCAACCTGATAAGGCAGTGAATTCCGCGCTTACCACCTCCACCTACACTGCCACCCGTCTCACCCTCCTCACTGCCATCTCCACCCACCCCACCTCCGCCACCACCACAATTCAGTATGGTGAGTGTGATCAAACTACTAGTATTCAAAGGAGTAGGGAATGAAGATCCAGACCAATTATGGTTCATGCTAAGAGTGGTATGGGAAGCACAAGGAGTCATGGATGATAATATCAAAAAGGCTACGTTGGTAAGCGCATTTTAGGATCATGCATTAACATGGTACATCAAGCATTCTAGTGACCATCCAAGCGTAGGAATCGTAGAAATCCAGACCATGCTAAACAAGGAATTTAGCAGGGCAAAGTCAAAAATGTAATAAATCATTGGGTTTAAGGAGATCGTGATGCTCCTAGGCGAGACCCCCTGGGAGTTGGACCAAATACTGAAGGGTATGATTCACAAAGCCAACATGACATTAACAGATGGACAACACCACACATGGTTTGTAGCATCACTAACACCACACTTAAAGACGACGTTGTCATAGCAAAAAATTTCCACCCAGGCTGAAGCTTTGGAGATGGCGATGAGATTGCATGAGACTCCTATACAATACCCTGGTCTGGGAGTCCAACAAATCCACATGCAACTACAAAATTTGTGTCTGGAGATGTAGAGTTTGAAACAAGACAGGACACCTCGACCAGAGGCATGTGAGGATGTATGGTGCATAAAATGCAAAGGTTAGGGGCATGACAAGGATCACTGTCCAGTGTTCACGAATTACTTGGCAAGAGGAGGGCCGATGCTGTTAAGACAAGAGGTACAGGTAGGAACAAGCACAATGCCTGCATTATGGTGCATGATCTATCAGATAGGAGAAAACAACACTACGGATAATTGTCACCTATTGTAGAAGTATATGAAGATGTCTCAAAAATTGTTTTATAATTTCTGCAGGTTGATAAGCCATGATGAATGCACTTGTAGAAGCTACGAACTAATGATGGATCAGACTCCTACCTAGAGGGTGCAGACCAAAACACGAGCCCTTGACCCAAATACAGGAATGGCACGCGCTGGATTTCAGGGGTGCAGTTGAGGTCGAGTTGGAATGGGACCAGGAAGGGGTCGCAGACAGCTAATTTGTTACAATTGCAAAGGGCCAAGACACTATGCCCTCGACCATACAAACCCAACAAGGACATCATGTTTTTATTGTACTCAGTTTGATGATGAGGCGGAAGAATGGCCCACATTGATAGCGAGACTGCATGAAAAAGGGTTACTTCAGCCCCCTCTAACTCAGAATTTGTAGATGATGAGGTCTGAGCCACGCAAAGAAGACCCGAATGTAAACATGATGCTTAGGAGTAGTATGACCACTGGTGATGATAAAGGTAAGTAGTTAGAAGAAAGTGCGTGGGTTCACAAGGCTCCTGCAAAGGAACCCAAATTTAATATAGAACGCATGAAGGAGACATTCATGGAAGCTAAGAAGAGCTTCATAGAGGCCTGCACTTTAGGTAGTAAGGATCAACTAGAACCAGGTATGGATCCTTCAATGCTCACTACCTTTCTAGAGACATGCATGAAACTGCTACATGACAGAAAGGCAGTAAAAGGACTACAAGAACTTATCACTAGGTGCGCGGCGTGAGGAGAACCGCGCGTGGTCCAGAAACATGGAAAACATGCATTGCGCACAAGAAGGGAAATGAGGTTAACTGTGAAAATCGTGAGTATGAAATGGATCAGGTAATTCTGGGTCTTGGATTGGATGTGAATTTACTGCCAAACAAACATGGGAATGCATGGGCAGACCCGTGCTACAGTGGTCTCCTATTCAATTACGAATGGTGAACCAACAAAAGATCTTGCCCATGGGAAGATTGCAAGGAATAACAATAGATATTGAAGTTGTGAGCACGCAGGAAGATTTTGAAGTGATAGAGATTGTCAGTGATAGTAATCCCTATCCCGTGCTACTAGGAATAGACTAGGCCACCGATATGAACAAAGTCATAAATCTAAAGAAGCGCAAAATGATCTTTGAAAAAAAGTCACTATGTGTAGTAGTATCGCTAGATCTAGCCGAAGGAGCGTGATACACTGAACCAGTGCACGATGATGATAGTGATGATGATCTCGATTATATTTACAAGATAATTGCATGAGAAGAGGGTTGGGTGAATCCAAATGCAAATGGAAGGATTTCGTGGGAGCGCGAAAGCTCCTACCCTTCAGATTCAGACGAAGAGATAGAGCGATGGAAGAATCGGCTACACAAAGTAACAACACTTAATTGCAACATGATGGTTAGATCACTATGCTGTGTGACAACAGAGGCATGGGACCTTCCTACATATGATGGGTTGACAATAGTGGATGCATTTCTGAACAAATTTGAAAGTGTAATACCAACACAACAGTGGTTCGATGCTCTAAAATGGGCACTGTGTGAAACCCCTGCATGATGGTGGGGTACATATCAAGGAAGTTTTAAGGACTGGCATGGATGCAGAAGGATGATGTGCCTATGATTTGGAAAACCCCAACTTGGGATGAGAGCCAGTCATGAGGGGCGGAACAACTTGCATGCCCACCTTTCCTAATGGGTAAGGGCATATGATGTACAGCTCGCACAAGCGCACACCACTCCCAGAATAGAGAATCAGAACAAAACGTAGTAGCAGGAAAGGTGACACACACTACCAATTACCCACAGAGAAGCATTTGATAGGGTGTGTGAAGTACTGAATAGGGTTCACCAAGCAAGATGCACTGATTAGGACCTTCACATACCAACGATTCGATGGGCCTATAGGACCATGTGAGAAATCCTGACTGTGGAAATGATTCCAAAGGTGTGAAACAGAGTAGGGACCATAATTCTGAAGAGAATGCAAAATGGAATCCACATGTAATCACGTCAGCAGATGTGACAGTGCGCGAAGCTCGGGACAAAGAAATCGCACAACTATGTGAGGTCGAACACATAAGGTTTCAGGAAGCCATTCAGTGAGGGAAACTTAGAGTTTGTGAACTCAAAAAAGACCGGTTACGACTGAGGAAGAAAAGCATTTTGATGGACGCAGAGGTCAAGAGGCTGGGAAATGAGATCAAGCAAGCATGTCTCATTGATAAACCAAGGAAGACAACGTAAAGTGCAGATGATCATACCACTGAATTAGAAGACTATCGCCAAGAATTTATGACTCTACTACCATGGCTATGACCACAACTCACCAAACGTAGTAACCAGGGGAGCGCAATACATACGATAGAACTCGCGACATTGACTGTCGTGAGGGAAATTGAGGATTTTCCACGGACTATACTGGAAGGCTAGCTGAAGCCTTGTACTGGTGGTGCAACCACCTGACTAGCTGTAGGAAGCACAGTCTCAGCACTCCAGGCAGTTGAAAGAGAGCGTGGGACTATAAAAGAGTATGTTTGGGAGCTGTGTGATAAGGGAGGTGCATGCAGAGTCAGCATGTCACAAGGTTCACGCCCGTGCACAAGGGGCTGCGCTGCCTCATGGGTAGGCTGGGAAGTGACCATTGGTGTCACTGTTCATGACGAGATGTCTAGTTTGAGGTCAAATGGAACAGGTGATAGACATTCAAGACAACAGTTATGGGCAAGATTTTGGAAAATATGTTGCCAGGAAAGTATTGATGGCCTGGCATTGGGGGCAATGGTCAAATTTTGAATTCGAAAGGCACTATAAAACTCCAGGGGTTAGCCACGAAACAACAGTTGTTCACTTGAGACTTGAGCAGTTGAATAGAGCATAGAGTGTTGAGCACTGAGCAATATTCGAGCCCCTAGGTTCACGAAAGACCGCATACAATACAGAAAAGATGACAGATACCAAGGCAAGTTTGGGCTTTGAAGAAGGAACTGCCGGTGAGGCCACACCAACCCACAGGGTCCACAATTTTCCTGCAGATACTAGGGTCGAACCAGAAATCCCGAAATCAGCTCGGACACTGAGACCGAAAAAAGATAAGCAGGCAGCGGGACAAGTCTGCGTGTCCCTAAGGAATCGAAGGTTCGATAATCTCTCAATGGAATAAAATGGAAACTTTGTCATCATTGAGACAGATGAAGAGGAGGAGGACCTACAAGCTCTAATTGTTGAGGTAGAGGAAGCAGAGGACATGGAAGAGGATATCCAGCTCGTGCGCTCTACGGTGAAATTGCCTATGTACCTCCCTTCGTGAAAAGGGAAAACTAAGATACCAAAGAATCTAGATGCCAAAAAGCGCGCACTCTAGACCCCTATCCTCCTTGAGGAATTTTATTTGAGGGCTCACATCTGGGCCACTTTCGCACAATGATGTTCGAAGATTGGGACCTCATGAACAACGAGAAGTTGCCACACTTAGAGATGGAAAGCCTCATGAAGCAGAGCACAGAGGGGCCAGTAATAACATTAGAACTGCAAAAATGGTTGTGCGATGTGGAGAAGGCCGGATTGCTTCATCTGCTGTGGATACCAAACTTTCATTGTGCGCCCATCACCATTTTCGTCATCAGGCAACTTCTTTGCCTGGTGCATGATGGGTACTTATGGATGGAGGATCCTATTCCCATCACGATGGCTCTCATTCACAGAATTTCTTGGCTTCCTTGTAAGTGAAAGGACCCTGTAACAATAGCCGGAAAAACCGATGATTTTACTCTCGTAGAAGCCATGAAGAAAAAATATAAGCACGAGAAGAAAAAGAGGGGTTACACCATCAACAGTATTAAGGATAAAGGGGTGTGTGTAGCCACCTAAGTCCTAGCTAGGAAGGTAATGAGAAAATGTTGTAGCGATGAAGTACCAGAATCAGTAGTTGCATTGATCGAACAATGTGCAAAGGGGTCGAATTCAACTGGGCCGAGTTCCTCTGCAAGGAATTATTGATCAACTGCAAGGAAGCCTAGGAGTAGGGTAAGACCTTCTACTACGCGTGGTTGCTCTTGTCCAATTTACTGGTAGCAGGAGAATTTTCGGAGGACAAGTCAGTTCTAGAGCATTGAGCATGACTTACCAGAGGTCGTGAAGTATGCATTGCTCTGGGATACCAAGGACATGAAGAGGATTCGCAATACAAAGATCTTATGGGTGCTCATGGAGGCGAGCATCTGCATGTGGATCAATAGGAGGCCGCACTTGTCCCCCACAATGCACAATAGTCTGCAGAGTTTCGTAGCCTTCAAAGTGGACATGCACAATATCTACATTAGTGTGCAGAAATATCTAGCACAACAGTGGACCAAGCTCCCATTCATCACCACTGATGATGTAATTTTTATAGTGTTAGAGACATGGCCTCCCAACGGGTATGCCCTGGATTTAGCAAAATTGGAAAAGGTGGCAGCACAAAAAAGAAAGGAGGAGGCCAAGCTATGTGTCACACAGTTGGCTGAGAAGAGGTGCAACAAAAAAGGGACAATAGAGGGAAGGGTAGTCCGTGAGGTAGCACAAGCAATCGTGGAGCAGACAAAGGCTACCGAAGCAGCAACAACAGCGCAGACAACACGGGCCACAACAATGCAGTCGGAGGAGGGACAGGAATTGTCTACAGGACCAGAGGTAGGGGACACAAACCTCACAGAAGACGACACAGACCCAGGCACAACTTCCACCCAACTCAAAAGGCTACGCATCATTGAGAGATAGGGTTCGTGGAAAAAGGTCAATCCCTCGAAGCTGGCCATCGACCTAATCACGTTAATGGAAGGTGACCTCTACGACATCGGTGAGATGGTTCATGATGTCACCAAGGAAGCACTCCAAGAAGTTATGTCAGAGCAGCAAACTGTGTTAGGGGCCCTAAGGGCGCAGCTGCAGGAACTACAGGTGTGTCCCCCATAGGAAGGAACCATAGCCACATACATTGCATCAGGCACATCAACAACAGAATAGATGCTATGTGCAAGGATGGCCAATACCATAGTGCTACTGGTAGGGGTGCTATCAGTAGAGAATGAGCAGTTTATAGAGATAAAGAGCTTTGTTTCGGGAAATTAAAGTTGATTAAGATATTTTTTCACTTTTTGCATTGTCAGATGTTTGAGAATAATTAAATAAAAAAATATATTGTCTCTTGCAACACACATTACATTAAATATGAACATTCTGAGTTATTTCTCTTGCAATACATTACTTTAAATATAAATATTGAGTTATACAAGAACATTCTGAGATATGCCTCTTGTCATACATTACTTTAAATATAAATATTGGGAGTTATGATAGGGTTTTTTAACAGTATTAAAAAAATAATGAGAACATTTTTGTAGCGTATTTTAAAATTATGTTAAATAGGGCAACTTTAAGGTCATTGATTTATATGTTTAATATATATATATTATATAGTAAATACTTTCATAATAAATTTTTTAAAATTATAAATTATAAATTTTATTTGAAAATTTTCATTATGTATTTTAAAGTTGCATTAATTATGTCAATAGGTATTTTGACATTTCTTTGTGGTTTGCAATGGACAGGTCCAGCGAATCAGAGACTTATTTTCGTCGTCTTCTTTTCAATAACAAATTGACACGAGGATGTTATCCCATGAGCATGGTGATTGAAGAATCTGTCAGTTTGTGCTTCAATGCCAGATGACTGAAGAATTTGTCAGTTTGTGCTTTAATGCGAGATACTATACGTGCACCTTGAATGTTGCAGCAAGGCTACAACCACGCTTGCTCAAAGCCATTGAACGCCAGAAACTGCTATTGGAAATATCTCTATAAACTGCGAAGGTCTAGCTTCGTAAAGAATTTAGCACCATGCAGTTCATCAAGTAGATCGTCATCAACTAGAATATGAAATTTTTCCTTGATAGTGAGCTTGTTAAGGGCTCGAAAGTTTGGATACATGATTCATTCTCCATATTTCTTTAGAACCATGACAACTGGAGATGAATAAGGGTTGATGTTGGGATGGGTAACATCGAATTCAAGGAGTTCCTTGATGATTTTTTAAATTTCATTCTTTTGGGCAAAATTATATTTAATAAAGACTCAAATTTTGAGAGTTTGAGGTGAAGAAATGCCAGCCAAGGCATGTACTGATATAACTAGCTCATCAAGCATATGTATGAGATCAATGTTGGTTTGGATTTCCCCCGCTTCTTCCTGGGGCAGCTCAAGGAATGGAGCTTCTTCTGCTAAGTTATTATCAATAGCACCAATTTGAAAGAATTTCGGTTCCTTGAATTTATTCATGGGGGAGTACTTGTCATCATAGTAGTAGCATAATCCTTATTTCCTTCTTTTGGCCATTTCCACTAGTGATAACTTTGGAACCTTAAGTGTTTGGGTGGGGTCCTGAGTCTGGGTGGGACATGCCTTGGCAAGGAAATTTGGTGATTGGATTTGGAATTTAAGGTGATTTCCATATCTAAGGCCTTGCGGCATGCGTCCAACCAAGTACCTAGTTGGTGCATCTAGATGTGGGCTTGGATGGCTTCTTTTAGGCCATTGATGAACCATTCCAAGTATAAGTCATCTCGTAGACCGTCAATTCTGATGACCAATTGTTGAAAGGTTGTAATGTAGTCCTTTATTGTACTTGTTTTCCATAGCTTAGTGAGACAACCCAAAAAATTAGATTCCCAGTCAAACCAATCACATATGGCTTTGGAGAACATGTTCCAAGTTTCTCTCTCTATATAACATTTATGATGCCACTTCCACTATTTCCATCTCTCTTGGTCCAAGTAGAGGGATTCCACATGTAGTTTAGTTCCATATTCGTAGATATCATTAAAGGACAAATACTATTTCATTTGTGCTACCTATACTGTAGGGTTAGAGCCATCAAATTTGTACATGTCTAGCTTGGCTATCCATTGAATGTGATGGATGGATTCTCCTTCTATGTGTGTTTCAACATTAGGCTCTTGCCTATGAGACTTTGTTATAATAGCTACTAGTTGTGAGACCTGGTTGGTAATATTCACTTTTAACACCTCAAATTATTTCTCAAGGTTGTCGACCCTCTCAACTCCCCTTTCCGCAGCCATAACTTGAGATCTAGTACCTAGCATACATCAACACCAATCAAATTTTTTAGCTTACTTAATAGTAGTCTTATTGGGAAGAGGGAAAGCTTGAGAGTCTATTTGCATGGGTCACTTGAAGTTGCATCAGGAAAAATTTTGGGATCGCCGAAAAATTGGGGGCTTACAAGTGAATTATACCACTGTGACCAGTTCATCTTTCTGAAGCTTATGGGCTAAGTCCCATGCAAGTGTGTCCAAAAGGATTTTTACTCCCCATTAATCAATCCTCTAGTGGCCCAATTCCAGAAAGTTTTATACTGCTCAGTGTCCTGCAAAAATCGAGCCTAGACTGTAGTAATAGAAACCCAAAGGTGTTGGTACTAGAGAATGCGATGCGACAATCTAATCTAGATCATGACAGCCAAAACGCTCATTTCACAAAGAGTTTTATTTGCAATGTGAAAACCCCAACTATTGAATCTGAGTTGTATAGTGGTGACAAAACCCCACCTACTAGATTTGATCTAACATACAAGGTAGAGGGTGATCTTTCGATAGTAGAGGGAACTATGGTCATGAAGGAATGTTAGGTGCTATAGATCAAAATATACATATGGGTCCACTAATAGTACTCAGCCCAATCTTTAAGGGTGCTAACTAAGGAGGAACAACTATACCCTTAATCATACTACCTGACTACCCTATTGTATGTGCGAGTAATCTTCCTGACTATTGTTCTCAACGTATTGTAACAGCAAGACAGCCAACGGATTACTAAGGTTAGCTTTTAGGTGATCCTAGGGGGCTTCCAATATACCCAAGGGTACATGGAAGTGCATTCTGTTTGTGGTTTTGTCTAACACGTTACTTATTGAAGGGGTACCCACAGTGGTTACAAGGGAGTCCAACAAGTGTGGCCACCTCTTATAATTCATGAGTGCTTGCCTCCCCAAATCCGAAATTTTATGCACTAAACAACAAATCCCATGGTTTAAATACATCAAAACATGTCTCTAGCCTAATACAAATATTGTGAAAATTGAAGGTATTGTTGGCCCTAGAAAGTGCTTTGATACCACTTGTTATACTCTTGACCTATGAGAATTCCATAATACCATAAATATGAAGAGATATAGCTCCAAATACCAAGTTATCACATGAAATGAGAAAAATTGCAAAATATTTTATTATTCAAAAGCAGATTCAATGTTCACTTGCCTCTTCAAGGGGGAAACCTCGAATAGAGCAGAGCTTAATTACAATAAGACTTGATGATCTTTTCCCTTACTAAATAAGAATATTTATAGCTTAATGACATCCAAAACCATAACTACTAGCGGTCCCTTGCATAAAAGAGGTTAACCACATTCTTTATTAGCTATGGCCTGTTTACAACTAATTGTGGTCCCTTTTCTATAATGTGGGTTGACCAGTTACAATTATTGATGTGGGCTTTATTGAATCTTTAACAAACTATGTCTCCAACTCAGCCCCTTGGGCTTATTACATTAATAAAGTGGTTATGGTTGGACACTAATATATTATTTCAATTCTAATGAAGTTTCTTTGAAATCTTAGCTATCCCAAACGAATGTTTTAGCATATGTTTTTTTGACAATTTTTTGTCAAATTTCTAACACTAAAATCCTCTATTATAACCTCTGCTAGAAGGTATTTTCCTTCTAGTGTCACCAATTTACATTCTTTCTTAAAATGATTCACCCAATCTTTTTATGCAATAAATTATCTAACCTCAAAAATTTGTAAAATTTTATAAAGACAAATATAAAATCATTATAAATCTATTTTTTTTTCTAAAATATCACCAAGAACTTTATATTTTGCGTATGAGGGACTAGTAAGATTTTCCAAGGTTTCTACTCTAAGATAAATTTCCAACATATATGAGGAGGAAAATCAATCTACCTATTTATGGCACCAATGATTGGGTCATATGAATGAGAAAGTGTTACATGTACTGTTAAATAAAAATTTACTTCTAGATTTAAAATACTTGAATTTCAATATATCGAACATTGTACTTTTTCAAAGTAGTACAAACAAAAGTTTAGAACAAGAAATCATACAAGTAAATTCATTCTAGGTTATATGGATTCAAAGGTTTCATGTTCATCCCCTATAATTTTTTTTGTAGTATCAACATATTTTTATAATGTTTATGGATGGTTTGTATAGTGTATGGGTCTATGTGTTAGGAAAAATCTAATGTGTATACTATGTTCAAGAAATTTAGAGTTATAGTAAAAAGGAGAACAAGGATGATAATAAGATGTTTAAGAATGGATAAGGGAGATTACTTGGCGTTATATATATATATATATATATATATATATATATAATTATATATATTAATTATATTATATATATAATATATCATATCTATATCTATATATATATCTATATATATATATATATATATATATATATATATATATTATATATATATATATATATATATATATAGAGCCAAGAAGCAAGGACCAAAAGACATAAAACTACTATATACACTCTCCAACAAAATGACATGGCAAAACACATAAACAAGACTCCTCTAGAGAGATAAAGAGATAGGAATCTAAGGAAGGCTCTAGAAAGGAGCAAAATATGTTGAATTAAGTTCCAAGTATGGTTAAAGAAACATTACCTATATGTATTGTTGCACAATACTATAATAATGGTTGTTAGATTATGGTTCTTCATGTAAAATGTGTCCATATATAAGTTGGTTCTCTACTGTTCAAGTTGTTGATGGTGTAATGTTCTTATGGCAGACATTATTTTTTATAAGACTATTGGGGTTGGAAGAAATAAGATTAAAACATATGATGGTATTATAAAGACATTGATAGAGGTTATAAATTCCCCTAACCTAAACAAGAATTTAATTTATTTGTAAGTTTTGTATTCCAAATGTATAGGTCAAAATTGAGCTCTTAAGTTATCCAGTGACATTTTGGTGGTTATGAAGGCTATAAATATTGGAAACTTTTACATCCTGGAAGGGAGTACTCAAAAAAATGAAGTAGTGTTGGAGGGAAATGAATCTACTTGTTTATAGCATTAGTGAATGGGTCATATGAGGGAGAAAGGGCTACTAGTAATGATAAGTTGTAAATTATTTCTAGATTTAAAATCTTGGAACTTGAATTTCTGCAAATATTTTATTTTGGAAAATAGTGTAAACATAACTTTAAAGTAAAAATTCATACTAGTGAAGGTATTATATATTATCAATTTGGATGTTTGTGGGTCATTCAATGTAGTTTCGTTTGGGTGATCATCATATTTTGTTACAATTATAGACGTGTTTATAGAAAGGTGCAAGTCTACGTCTTAGAAAGAAAATATGATGTGTTTATTATATTTACAAACAATATAATTATGGTAGAAAAGAGAATATACATGATAATAAAATATTTATAAACGCATAATGGAGGCAAGTTCACATTTTTATATTTTGAAATATATTGCAAATAAGCTAGGACTGAAAGACATAAACACACTATGTGCACTCCCTAACAAAATGAGGTTGTAAACCACATGAAAAATAATCTTCTAGAAAGAGTAAGTACCATTCTTAGCAATGAAAATTTGCAACAAGAGTTATGGAATAAGCAATAATTATTTCTTATTATTTTCTAAATAAATCATCATATATTACAATACATTGTAAAATTCCCAAAGAGGCATGGACATAAAATTCCTAAAGAGGAAAGGATATGTGATCCTTGCAATTATATAAATTTAATAATTTTTAGTTGTGAGTCTTATTCTTGCTCACAAAAATCAATGTTGTAAGTTACACTTTCGATTGCTAAGGGATATATATTGTGGGATGCTACTTGTTAGGTGTGGAGCATGATTGTTCAGAGGTCTTTGTTTCTTCCGGATGTATACCCCAGGAAGTTTGTACACCCCTCCACGCAGGGGGGTGTGGGGGGGACTTGTCCCCCCCGCGAGGATTCGGGGGGGTTGATCCCCTTCGACTGGGGGGTCTAGGGGCCAGTGGTCCCCTGGCGGGGGTTTTAGGGGCAGCGCCCCCGAAGCTAAAAACAAATGTAAAATTTCCTTGTAAAAGTATAGTAATTTCTAGTCAATCTGGGCCATTCATTACGGGGATGATCTGATGGTATAACTTATGTTTAGTTTAGGGTTTTTTGCCCTAGAAGGAAACCCCTCTCTTTGTATGATGGCATTGTATTTGAGGCTGTGTAATAGATGTGTATTCTCTGAGCGAGAAACAAAGAGGTGAGACTGTGAGAGAAAATAGAGGATATTACAGCGGATCTGCTGTACATTGTGTCTCCTCTTTTTGTCGGATAATAGAAAGTAAGGATTGGTTGTTCAGGGTGGACGTAGCCCAAACTGGGTGAACCACGTATATCTGTGTCTCTTTTGTTTTATTTGATTTTTGTGTTTATATTTCTGCAATATTTTATGTGTTCCATTGCTCCGTAATATATAATTTTCTAACACTGCTTCCCACAAAAATTTCATTGGAAAATATTAATATTTGATGAATCTTACTCATTAAATCATATATTGTTAAAGTTGATTTGAAAGAAGGAAAAACACCACTAAATCAACAAATTAAGTTATATACTCAATTTTCTACAAAAATTAGGATGAAAGAAGAAGCTTTTGATGATAAATAATCTATGGATGCTAACAATATTCACAAAAAAGAATAAATTATAAAACCAACACTAAGAAGATTTGCATGAGACATAAATCCTCCTCAAAGGTGTATTTATTTTATTTCATCTAATGATTTGATTACTAATGATGGGTAACATTTTTTTTGTCATGAAGTAATAGAGGATATAAATAATGCTAAATGGACTATGAAAATGAAAGAAGATATGGATGCCTTAGAGAAACAAAACTGAGGACCTAGTAAAACTTCCAAAATATAAAAAAATTGTTGGTCATAAGTAAGGTGTTGATGATAAATATGAAAGATATAAATCCAAACTATAGTAAAGGGGTATTCTTAGATGGAAGTTATTGATTTCCATGAGGTATTTTAACCAATTTTTAAGTTTGTTTTTATCTATATGTATTACTACTAGTTTATTTTCTTGTTATTTAGTTAGAGCAGTTGGATGTTTAAGCAACATTTGTAAACGGAAGATTGGATGGGGAAATACACATGGAACATCTAGAAGTATTTGTTTACCATTATAAAATTATGTTTGTTTTCAAGTTCAAGAAGTCGTTCAATGGCTTAAAGTAGCCCCACCAATAATTGTACAAGGAGTTTGATTCCCTCTTGATGAGCTAGAATTATACTATATGTGAGTATTACCATTCTAGTTACTTCAAAAGTTTTAATGGCATATTCATTAACTTAGTGTTATATGTTGAAAATATGATTTTTAAAGAAAAAACACAGATGATATCAGCAAGCTAAAGGCTCAATTAGATAGGAATTTTGATATGAATATCTAAGAAAACAAATATTGGGCACAAAAATACATTGGGATGGGAAAAATGGTAAGTTCATGTTATCACAATAGAAACATGTGGAAAACATACTCATGAAATTCAACATGAATAATGTGAAGCATATAAAATTCCCATTTTAGGATTTCTCTATGTTTATTTCCTAGTAGTGATGAAGAAAATAATTAAATGTCCCATGTACCATATGTTAGTGCAATAGGAAGTTTAATGTATCCGATGGTTTGTACTACACTAAATATTTCACATGTAGTGGGTGTTGTTAGTAGAAACATGGTAAACCTAGGAAGATAGCATTGGAATGTAGTGAAATGGGTGGTTTGATAACTTAGAGGCACAAGTGATTAATTCATTACCTTTAATGGTTTTGGCGATTATGTATGTGGTTATGCTTATTCAAATTTTCCATTTAATTAGGATGGGAGAAGTTCTACTTTAGGTTATGTCTTTCCTCTTATAGGAGGATCTATTAGATGTGTGCCAAAGCTAATAGAATAAAGAAATAGTGGATAAATAACTAGTTTCTTTATCTAGTACTAAGGTTAAATATATCACTATCTCACATGCCTCCAAGTACATAACTTGGTTGAAGGGTCTTTAGGGTGAGTTTGAATAATACATAATGATGTAAATGTAATTTATAATAGTTAAGGTGTTATCTATTAGCTACCAATCCAACTCCTCATAGTAACATTACAAATATGTATATTAAGTGCGATTTTACCAAATAGGTTATTAATGGAGGTGGAGTAAACCTTAAAAGTGTCCACAATCAAGGAATTTGTGTAGACATGTTTATATAAGCAATATTGTTAAAGAAGTTGCAATGGTGTTTTGCTTCTCTTGGCTTATAGGAGAGGTGATGAAATGGATTGGTCGAGGTATGATATAAATTTTTGTTATGGTCGAGATTATTAAAATTCATGACAAAAAATAAAAGGGATTGAAAACCAAAATTCACTTGAAGCAAATATTGAATACTTCGTAGAATGAGTGGAAGTTCATGTAACCATTGTAATGGTTCTAATTTAGATACATATATGTATCTTGAGAAATTTATTTTAGTTTCAAGCCTATTGTAATATAATTCTTGAGTAATAAAATACCATACATTTCCTCATGGATGTTTCCTTACCCATTGTCAAGGTTTTTCCATATCAATATTGTGTTGTCTATGTGCTTCCATGGTGTGTTAATTCACTTTTTCTCTACATTTATGATCAATTCAAGCTCTAAGATACCAACACTTTCTTGGGATGGCTTATAGGGAATTGGGAGCTTCATATTGATATGGTTTCGTATGAAAATGGGTTTTTCCTATTCGATCTTGAGAGTCAAGAAGCTAAACATAAGATCATCATGTCTTGAGAGTGAAGACATTAAAGATAAAATATTCATGTTTGACCCATATATTTTTCTCCCATTGGACCATTAATTTTGATGCAAATATGGAAATTTTGTCTACCCCTATCTATTTCAGGCTTCCACACTTTCTCATTATTCACTAGGGTGAAGACACCTCAAAGCCATTGGAGACAAGTTGGGTCATTTCATCTGTTAAGTCAAAATAAAGAATTTAATGTATACTTGTGCCAAAATTTATGTGGAAGTGGATTTAAGAAAGACAAATTCATAAGGGATTCAACTTAATATGGGAAGACAAAGACATCTTCAAGTCCTGGATTATGAACATATTCAACAAAAATATAACATTTTACATAAATATGGAAATTTTGCAAATAATTGTCCAAGTAAATAAGAATCTCAACCACCTCTAAAGCAAATTCCCCCACCCCAAAACAACAATGATTGAGACATATTTAAAATAGTGGTAGAAGGAACAAGAAGCAACAACCCAATGGAACTCAACCTACAAAGTCAAGTTTGAAACACAAAAATAGTTTTGAAACACTTACAGATATAGAAGAAAAAGAGTAGGAAAACTCAAAAAAACTCAATGATTTGGAAGCTACTCCCAAGGCCATTCCATAAAAAATACAAAGAAGAAAATTAGAAAATTGCTCCAAATAAAAAAGAAAATTGCTCCAAATAAAAAAGTTAAATTGCTCCAAATGACATGGCCTAGACTTTAATCAGATTATTAACACATCAATAGAAAAAAATAAAAAATATAATTAAAAAATTAAAGACAATATTCATAATATTTTTTAATCTCCTTCCTTTATTAAAGAAATATTTGAATCCTTCCCCTTTATTAACGAGAGTCCAAAATAAAATAGAAAATGCCTAAAATGAAGTACATGCATAAATTTCATTGGGATATTAATGAAGCGAGCTTTCTCTCCTAAAATGAAGTACATGCATTAATTTTATGCGGATATTAATGAACCGAGGTTTCTCTCGTAAATAAATAAATGATCTTTTATGTTTTTCTTTTTAACTATGTAATCAATTTGTTAGGAAGTACATGCATTAATTTTATGCGGATATTAATGAACCGAGGTTTCTCTCGTAAATAAATAAATGATCTTTTATGTTTTTCTTTTTAACTATGTAATCAATTTGTTAGGAAGTACATGCATTAATTTTATGCGGATATTAATGAACCGAGGTTTCTCTCGTAAATAAATAAATGATCTTTTATGTTTTTCTTTTTAACTATGTAATCAATTTGTTAGATTTTATTATTGTAATCTTGGAATTGACATAAATTTCTACTGGCAAATGACTCTCTCTTGCGTGTTTTGTGAAGAAAGGTGAGGGATTTATATAATTATCGAAGAAGTTGGTTTTTTTTTCCATTTTCTAATTTATTGGTTTGCTCACCAATGTGGTTTCAAGAGTTTGTTAATACAAACCTAAGTATTTGTTTTAAGAAATAAAAGTGAAAATAAAAAATTAGAGTAGGTTTTTTCTTTCACAAACTAGGGGCCATATATTAATTTACTGTTTTTTCTTAGCTTTGACATTATACACTAATAACCAATTCTATCATATACTAATAAAGTGATTGAAAGTACAAAATTTATAGTGTTTTCTATTTCATAATATTATTGAGATATGCAATTTTATCAATATGAATTAACAAAAAAATATTTCTATATAGACCATGACTAAAATATTTCAATATTCATGTTATAGAAAGCCAATTCCTTTTATTGTCAACATGGAGCCTACATCTAACATACACACACACACACACACACACACACACACACACACACACATATATAATATAAAATTTAAAAAGAGGATAGAAATATTTTTTGTCATTAATATATTTTTAAACACTAGTTGGTCTATGTTAAACATGGGAAGAATTCCACACTTCGAGCATAAGGGACAAGTACAAGTAGCCTATCAATTGATTCATTGTTGACTTTTTATTAATTATGTTTTGACTACAAATATTTAAGTACTTGCTAATCTAAAACATTATGCAAATAGTTTTTTTATTTTATTTTTGTGGTATATTAAAATTTAATTTTTGTGAAGCTTTATTGTAAAACTGAATTGAAAATATGTTATGTACAAAGAAAAAATTAAAATGTCATAAAAATCAAATTAGAATTAACTAAACTTGAATACCAAAATCAAGGGAAAAAACATATAACTAAAGAAAAAATTAAATATTGTTTTAATTATCTTTTTCTACTTTAAACTCCTATTCTTATAAAGATATTTTAATATATATAATTCACACAAAATCTGGTATATTTTACCTTTGAATATTAATAACTAAGATATATGAAACAACATGAATATATTTTGTTAAAATAATGTCAATATCTAATTTACAATTAATAAATATTCATATGAACTTGTTAATTTTTTTTTTACAAATTATCTGAGCAAATAATGCTTTTTTCTAATTACAAGTTAACAAAGAATAAATCTACTTTTGTAATTAGTCATATTATAACTTTTTTGACACACTAAACCGCTATACAATACATGTTATATATAAAATTTATATAAAGCTATATTTTAAATAGATATCAAAATTTTCATTATCACTTATAATCAACATTATATATATTTTTTTTTTAAATATAAAATTGGTTAATATAGGGCACATTTTTCATATTAGCAATACTTAAAAAATCATTAATATTATATATAAAATTAATAACAATTAAATATAACAGTCCAACCTAATTAACCCACGATTCCAAAATTTTAAAATTAAATTAGCCATCATTTTGTTCTTAATTAAAATTGTATCCCTACATCATTAACTTTGCATATACCAATACATAAAAATAAATAACTTTCTGGCAAAATAAAAATGCACCAGAAAGATCATACTTGCCCCCATAACAAAGAAAAACAAATTGAAAAATACTATCTTATTTAGCTGCAAGTACTCAAATTGAGGTTATTTGAGCAAATTGAGGTTCTTTGAGTAAACAATAATTTGGGGATATATAACATAGAAAAACAAATTGAAAAATGCTATCATGTTTAGCTGCAAGTACTCAAATTGAGGTTCGTTGAGCAAACGATAATTTGGGTATATAACTATAGATAAAAACTACGGGTGTTGGCATTACCATTTATTTATTTAAAATTATTAAAAAAACACTGAAATTGGTTATTCCCACGTGAAAATAGGTAACACTCAAACGGACAAAGTACTCAAATTGAGGTTCGTTGAGCAAACAATAATTTGGGGATATAACTATAGACAAAAACTAAAGGTGGCGGGCATCCCCATTTATTTATTATTTTATTAAAAAGACACTGAAATTGGTTATTCCCACGAGAAAATAGGTAACAGTCAAACGGACAAACCCTGGGTACAACATTTTATGTAGCAAGTTAACTCATCTTCTAATCAGTATGCTTGTATTACATTAACTAACTAAGTCACCAGCCCAGGTTCGACCATCAGCAGACCTCGTCAATGAATTCTGCCATATACAAACAACATAAAACCATTAGTCCAAATAAAGAACGATATTCCTGTGCCATATTTGTCAAAACACAGACACACAAAATGAAACTTCCACTGAGGTCATATCAGAATCAAAGAATAATGAAAGGGACAGATGATTGTGGGGGCATACTTAGAACAGTCGACATTAGGACTGATCGGCACGTTAAGGTCAGTGACCTTGCAGAGACCAGGGAGATTGGCAGCCTTCCCCAATTTGACACCAAATGAATTTGCTTGATTCTTCAGACAGTTACAAACAGCCTGCCTATCAGGGGTAGCCTTAACTTGAGCGTCTAGCCCCTTAATGGCAGGACAACAGGCGGCAGCAGGGGTGGCTGCATTTCCAATTAGGTATCCTGCGCATGGAGTGAGGGCACTCACTACCTGGTTGCACGATATGGCACCCTCAGTTGTCACAACACCCCACGCAGTCATCACTGCCACCGCAAATCCAACTAAGAACACCGATTTGAGCAGCCCATTCCCAGCCATTTCTCACACCTCTCTCACTCAATCACAGGGACACACACACAGAATATACGACTCAGCTCAAACCTGATGTTCAAATGCTCAGATGCAGATCAAGCAGTTTATGAGGGTTTCCATTAAATAGTGGAAGGGCGCCATATAATCCAAGGCATGGTATCAAACATCTCACAAAACCATATGCACCGCACACACGGTGGACTGGCCATCAACTTTTCTGGAAAATTTTGGCATGGTTGATTTCGCAAATAATTTGTCAGGCCATAGATTCGGTGAAACATCAGCGCAGGGCAGTTGGATGATAGTGACCCTCTTGGCCAGTTGCACTACGGTATGTTCAGTGATGTTATGCAAGAAATTAATCAGTCCAAAAATTTACGCTCTTGGCCAGTTGCAGTATGGTATGTTCAGTGATGTTATGCAAGAAATTAATCGGTCCAACAATTTACTGTATTATATTTCTTTCAAATCTTGTCGAACCTTTCCTTTGAATTTAACTAACTATATTTCCACAAACTTATTATATTATTTTCCCTTTAATTTTAGCTTTGTTGAAAGTTATAGTCGGTGGATAGAAATTTTGGAAATAAATTTGAAAACTAATTTACACCACCAGAGAGGTCTGACCTGGATGGAATTTGACAGGGAAATTGTCCATTACAGGATGATTTGTATGTAATTTAAAAATTTATAAAATTGGTACAGTGATGTGCAGTTTAACGGAGTACATTGACCTGTTATGGTGGCTGCTAGAGGGGCGGACTCCCCAAACCGCAGAGTCTGCTCTTGCTAAACCATAGGTTATTAGTATACCCGACTTACAGGTGGTTGGTTATACTCTTGGTGTTATAGTGGCAGCCATGAAGTTTGATCCTGGGTCTCCCCTAGATTAGGCTTGATAGTTACCGATTCACCATGTGTTAAATTTTTTTTTTTTATAAAATTCACCAACTATGAAAAAGGACGCGAACGCTTGGTGTGAAAGCTGTATAAGTTGATGGATGAGTCTCTTTCGCAATTCCAACCCTGGTACTGACTTACGTACCCAGAGCAGGGCCGAGCATTTTTCAAAGTCGCAATCTCCACGGATGCCGACTTCGACGACAGGGAGATGGAGCGAGCATGCCCGTGAACAATTTCGTCTCACAGGTATCATCGGCGACAAAGACATCGGCCCGTCCGCGGCAACAACCCAACAACCCTCCGGAGCACCCGAAGAAGTTTGCACGGTGGTTTACTTGCAGGAGCACTTCGCCGTCTTTTGCTCAGAGATATGATCGGCGATACCATTCCTCACTTTGCTATTGAGGACGATGATTTTTCCTGACAGAGACGTTGGACACTGGCCTGTCTACCTGCAAGACTCTTGACAGTTACAACACTAAGGATGCTTAACATCATAGTTAAAGTTTCATAGTTCCCAAATCCATTTGTAATTCAGGCTCTTCCTAAGGGGTGCCTGTTGCTTTGGTTTGCCTTGATGACTGGGTCGGTCCCTCTCTATGGGTTAGGACTAAAGTAAGTCTCCCTGCATAGGTAGTTTGCTTAATGTTTATATGGTCAGCCTGAGGAAAATCTCATATTAAATCAATTTTGATTTCCTATTAAATTCGCTTTCGTCCTTGTGATTACTCTCTTTCAAAATTTAAGAGTTTAATTTAAGGTTCTCTATTCTTTACTAATTTAAATATGACTAATGGGATAATAGGTTGTGATGAGATTAAGGTATTTTGGTAGGCAGCGGAGCAGAGTTGAGTTGGGTGCTCAGTAGAGTTTGTGTTGGGTTTCTAGTAGAGTTTTTTTGGTTCATAGTGTTTGTTATACAATAGAGGTATGTTTTTGGTGGGTAAAAAAAATCAAATTTTATTGATTATTTAGTTGAATTGAAAAACTATT